>BSDF01000011.1:2609313-2821881 GCA_027925045.1 Hypotaenidia okinawae
GCAGTTTCCACACCACCTGACATCCCTGCCCCATGAAATAAGCTGTGGGATTCAGGGAAAGAACAGAAAAAAGTGAAGTATGTGTATAAAGCTGAGGGTCTTGTGTAGGAGAAGGCTGAGAGATGGTTCTGGAGCAAGGGACAGTTTATAAAACACCTGTTGGTGGGGCTGTCTTGTGGTTAAACTGACAGTAACAGAGGAGTTGGCTTCAGCCCTGCGGTGTCGTTACTCTGTGTGCCCAGCCCTGCTGCAGAGACACAACCCTCTCTTCCCCTGGAGACGGGCTCCTGCGGTGGAAAAGGAAATGGGGGCAGCCAGGCAGTGTTGAGAACGTGTTCCCCAACATCTTATGGGGCACAGACACTGGTGTGTGTGCTGACAAAAGCTGACATCTGAAATAAATCTAGCTGGAATGGTTTTCCTGTCCTACACTCTCTTTTTTGCTGTTGTTTTTGATAGGTAAAGTGCAATTTAAAAATAAATTTAAAAATACATGGAATTTCTTTTTTCCCTGTAATATCTAATTAAAATATTTTCCTGAATTAAAATTCTTCCTTGAGAACTTTATGCTACCCAGAAGCAGCAGGACAACAGTTTGGAGAGCCCCCTGATAGCTCCTTGAGTCCAGTAATAGTGGTACTGAACATCTGGGTCCCTATGCTGCTTTTCCTTTTGTTAGAAGTATGGAATCATTTGGGTTGGAAGGACCACTGGAGATCCTTCAATTCAAACTACTGCTCAAAGCAGGTCTAATTGGGTCAGGGATTTGCCCTGTCCAAACATCTATATTGTGCTAGAAATAATTTATAGCCATCTCTCATCCTTAACAGGCTGCGAATGAAGTTGGAAAAGACTCTTCCAGCCATTCTTTTCTGTAGCAGATTGTAGTAGCTGCAGTTCTAGGGTTAGGCTTGGGGTTTTGTGGTTAAATTCATTGAGTTGTGTGCCAGAGCTGGATGTCAGGGTTTTTGTTACTATAAATGATGAGTTATATAGTAATTTGTAAAATTTTTTTTTTAAAATAAACATTCCTTTGCTACATGCCAGTTTATTGAAGATAAAACTTTTTGTCCACTGGCCCACTTTTCTTTTTTCTTTTTAATGCTCCAAACAGTGTCATTCTAACTCTGGTCAGTGAAACATTCTGATGTTTCACTTCAAAATTAATGGGTTTTAACAGGCTGGGAGTTTTTAGGAGGCAAAACTGAAGCACCAGAGAGAGATCAGCCATTTGGCTTTTAGTTTTCAGTGGGCAGTATGTTTAGTTGCTCAGGACAGGAAAACTTCTTGAAATACAGAAGGTGTTCTCAAGGATGACAGACTTCCCTGCTGCTGCATAATGGGGAGGGATTTTCCTCAGTGTGAGGCTGTGAGTCTCTGAGGACTGGAAATACAGTGGCTTATTATGGGTTGTGCCAGACATTTGGAGATGCTTGTGAATGCGTGTGGACACGGCACGTGCTGTGCTTGCTCTGCATATGGTTGGGTATAGAAGCAGTGGTTAAGTGGACATGCCCAGCCTTACTGAATAACCCAATCAAAGGCTTTTTGCTTCCCATCTGCTCTCTGTATTTGCATCTTCATCTCATGATACCTGAATGTATTGGGACTGGTTTTGGTGTTTCTCTTCCTAGCCTCAACTAGCGGTCCAGGAAGGAGTGTCTCAGGAAGGAAATCCTCAGGGAAGCAGTGACTTCAATTTGAACTCAGCGCCTGCCACACAAGGTTTGAAATTAGATAATCATAATTACACCAGACTAAACTGTGTAGCCCTGCTCATGGCAAACCACCCATGTACCCCCAAAGCTCCAGCACTGGCTGTGATTGTTCTTGGTAAATCCTACAGAGGAGAACTTGGAAGGCTTCCAGGCATGTTACAGCAGGAGGGGGTAGCACATTCCTTCCATCCATTCAGTTATGACTACTTCAGCTGAAGTGGAGGCAAAAAGGAGGTGTGGGAAAAGAATCTATGTCCTTGTCTTTCCCAGAAGTCGTGTGTCTGAGGTGCTGGTCACAGTGAAGCTGTCTGGCTGTGTCACGTAGCAATTGAAATAGTCTGTCAGGAATGTCTTGCCTTGAGTGGGGGGAAAAATACCAGAAGGGAGTTGAAGATCCCTAGATGTTTGGAACACCATAGTATTCTGGATTAACTCCAGCATGCCTCTCCATGATAGTCTTGCTCTCTCCTTCCTGGCTTGTTCTGTAAAGCAGTGCTGTGTTAGTGGCTGGCAGGCCAGCAGAGATGCTAGTGCATCAGCAGTGCACACAGTGACGGCACCGGCAAGTTTCCACGTAGGGCTGTGAAGTTATCTACACCTCTCCCAGATGAGATGCCAGATAACTGTTATCACTGCTGTAGGAACACGTAGATGCACCACCCAGAGCCCCAGCTTCACTGACAGCCCTGGAAGAGTGCAAATCTGAGTCCAGCCTGCACCACTCAAGGCTGCGAGGGAAACTGATGTGAGCCGAGTCCCACCTTCAGTGAGCATCGTAGGAAGCTGTTCATGAAATATTTTCCCTTGAGTGGGAGGGGGAAGGGAGCCAGCAGCCCAGGAGAGGCAGATGTTGGCTTGTTTTGCCATGTGGTCAGCACAGCTGCTCCCTCATCCCGCTGCCGTTAGCGCTGTTGAGTGTAGCGTGCAGAGCAGGCTAACTGACGCTGGGCAGCCAAACCCAGCCTCAGGTTCTTAGAAAGTCCCTGGAAATGCCACATGATAAAGCACCAGAGTAGTTAACCTCAGTTGCTCGATTCAGTTTCCTCTCAGGCTCTTGCTCCCTTATCACTTCCTGCCACTGAGTTGAGTGATGACATCAGCAGAGCCACAGGTTCACGGATGATGAGCTCACCTCCACCCAGTTGCTGCCTTTGTGTAGTACTCTAAAGCATCGCCCAAAACCACAGCCCGTACGGGTGCTTTCCTCTTCCTTTCAGTGTGAGTGGGACCGAGGACAGCGACAGGAGGAATATGTTTCCATCCTGTGGCAGTGAGGTGGAACCAGATGCTCCGGGCCAGCGGATGCTGCGGTCAGCGGGCGATAGCAGCGCAGCTCACGATACGCAGCCCAAACCGCTCTGTGCCTGCACCGTTAGTGCCAGGGAGGGAGGGGGAGTTGTGCTGGTGGGGAAGGTGTGCACATGCGTAAGGAGGAAGAAGCCAGTTGGTTGAAAACCAGCAGAGGGAGATAAGCATGTACGGAGTGACACCTGGAAGCCCTCTGGAAACATCCCTAACAGTGGTTACTAGCTCAGGAGCTTGCCAAGGAGTGGGGGTCCTGGCTTAGAAACTTCTGACTAAGAAGGTGAAGGGGAAATGTGCTGTTCTGACTTACTGGAAACTACAGATCCTGTGGCTCTTGTTCACAAGGAGGGCGCAGCTGTAGCAGCTTTGGGCCAGGTAGTGTCTGGATGAGCCTGCTCTGTGGGTTTCACTTGGATATTCTATGCCTGCAAGCTTTTGTGCTACTCATGCAGGAAGCTACTGCTCTATTTGTTAGCAGGAGTCTGCAATCACCAGCACAGCCTGAGCTTCTGGTCATTGTGGGGGTTGTCGGTTTGCTTTACCTTTCAGGTGAGGCTTTCTGAGCTGCTGTGCTAGAGGGAGGGCATGGGAGGACACATGTGCTCGCTCATCCCGCCGGTTGTCTGCTGCACAGCTCTGGCAGAGAGATCTGCCCTGAGCTTGTGTCTGCAGCATTAAGAAAGAATTGCTGAAGTAAACAATGACTGACGTCCTGCCCTTCGGCCCGTCTTTTGTGGGGAAACTCAAGCAATAGGAAGAGAACTAGACAAGACTTGCAGGGCTGCCATGGGGCAGAGTGCTGCCCTAGAGCTAGCTGATGTTTTCTCATGGCCCTTGTAGCTGGGGTTCCACTCTGGTTTTCCCAAGGCCCTGGTTATGGGTAACTCTAGGTTATCCAGAAGCAGGCAGAAGTTTAACAGCTCAGGCTTTACTGTGTTGCTGCCTGCAGATGCTAACAATTGCAACTCAATTGTTGAACTTGTCTGTGTAGGCCAGGAAGCATTTGTCTTCTCTTTCATGAGTACCACTACTGAATGATTGATGAAGCTGATTTAATAGCCTCCTAAGCCACAAGAGCAGCCTTACTTTGCTTGGCTAACAGAATATAGGTATGAGCAGGAAACTGTTTTATAGCGTGATTACAAAGACCCAAAGTCAGAAGCAGCCTTGGGATCTTGTTCCTTTTTGTCTGTCTTCTCTTCCTTGAATTCTTCTCAGTATGTTGAGAGATGGAGCAGCTGCAGCCTCCTTTTGCTTTGTTCCCTGTGCTGCCCTGGTGATCACTGCAGCTTTCCTGAAACCAAGGGGTTAGCTGCAGATCAGGGCGAGCCTGTGTAGCAAGAAACATTCCCCACTGAGACATTTTTTAGACCTTGTGTGCATCTGTTTCCCTGAGGTTTATGACATTGGGTAAGGCTCTTCTGGTACTTGGTGTCTCATGAGAGTCCAGGGTTGTAGTTGGAAATAGATGTAACTGCTCACAGCGGAGGTTGGTTGTGTGTGTTTGCGTTGCAGAAGCCAGAAAATTTCACACACACTGTAACTTCTGAGCTCTCAATAGCCTCCTGCTGAGGCCTGCTGCCAGGAAAGCCATTTGTCAGGCTTTAGCCTAGAGCTGGTACAATAGCAATGGGAATGTTGTTGTGAAGACCTTTGGTTGTTTGGGAACAGATCCTTACTGCCTTTTAACCTTGCACTGACTCTACAATGGAGCCGCTAGACTCCCAGACCCAGAGCTCTAACCCTCTCTCTCCCATGATCTTTCCCTTTAGGCATCACTGGAAAAGATGGTTCCAGGCCTGGCAAAGCTGCTGGTCTTAGGAGATCTCAGAGTAACATCCCTGCCACAGTGCAGTAGTGTGCCACCTGCTCGTGTCTTGCTGAAGCCAGAGGACTGGGAAGCAAACAGGATTTTTTTTTTTTAGTGTTGTGTTTCAAACTCTTCCTTTGTGATAATTTTGGCCAAGCTTTGTCTCCTGTTGTCTGCTGGCTTACCCCAAACATCCAAACAGGATTTAAGGGAAGAAATGGCAAATGCATTGTGAGGGAGATACCTTTCACTGTTTGTAGTTTAACGTTCCTGAGGATATTATTAAATATCCTTTCTTAAAAATAGTTGGATAACCTGGTGCCTTGCCTTGCCGTGGTTCAATAGACTGTGCTGACTCAGTTGTGCAGGAAAGGAAACCTATTTACACAGCTAATTGCTGAACTTCCATATCATACCTGGTGGGCTGGAGCAGCCCTGAGAGTTAAGCTTTGCTCAGCTGCTCACAGGGACTGCATCTGAAAGATGGTCTTCACATCCTTTCCTTGCTGTATCAGGCAGAAATACCTTCATGGCATTTTCAGCTTACCTAATGCCATTGCTAGGGTGGCTGGTAACCCCAGAGACCCTTCCTGCAGCCCCTAAGGATGCTTTAGAGGAAAGCTTGCACCTTGGTATTTTGAGGATTGATCTGAAACTTTTATCCTAGCCTGATCAGCTCAGGGCCATCTCCTGTTAAGGAGCTTTTGGCCTGGTGGTGCTCTCTGATAGCAACTTTGAGTGAACAATGTTCCTCAGCTTAGTCACAGTCACTGGATTTCATCACTTCAAAGGAGTGTCTGCAAAGAACCGGTTTCACAAAGGTTGCTTCCTTGCAAAGCCTCAGGATTAAATGTAAATTAGCTCTATCTCCAGCCCGGGGCGTGTGGATGTGGGGTCCTCTAGTGTCGCAGCTATGCAAATAAAAGCTTGCTGATACCGTTTAGTTTGGGGAGACAGCAGCAGCCAGCTGGCTGAGATTGTTACTGGCTGCTCTGTCTCACATTGTACAGAGATTTGTGCTTGAGGTGTCAGAGCTGATCTAGCTAAATTCTGAAGGAATTGAGGGCATTTCTAATATGCAGCTGCAAACAGCAAAATCCCAGTGGTATATTCCATCCTGTGGATGCTCTGCCTGCCTGTTAAAGGGACAAAATGGGTATTTCAATTATCTTTGACAAGATGTAAAATTGGCTAGCTTTACAGTGTTAAATATTTAAACAGAACATAATTGGCTTTAAATTTATGGCAGCACATAGCAGAGACCGTGAAACGGCAGTATGTATTGAGCTCATTTATTATCCTTTCATCAGAGGCCTGTTCCCTTAGCAGGTATTTATTTAACACCAAAAAAATGTATGCAGGATTAAGAGGAAGGGCTGACTGGATAGAGATAATAGAAATTTAGGGGTTTTTTTCCTTCTCAGTCATTTTGTCCAGTCTGCCAAACTTAATAGTGATCAGAGCCCTGATCCTGTTAGTTCTGTTCAGTAGTGATCAGAGCCCTGATCCTGTTCATTCTGGATGTTCTCTGGTTTGCCCTAACAGTAGTTTCTTGTGTGTGGAGTTTGGTCTTGGCAGCAAATTGCATGGCCATCAGTGTTGTGTCTCCTCTACCACGTGTCAGAGAAATGGAGCGTTAAACAGGTTAGATCACAGGGACCAACCTAAATCTTGTGGTGTAGGATGAGGTGTGCTGCCAGGCGTGGGAAGAGTTTGACCCCCTTCTCCTGCAGTGTGGATAAATGCAGTGAGACATCATGCAGACAAATCTGTAGCTGTTGATGGACAAGGAGATCCAGGTGGTGTTCCCCCAGTTCAGGTTAAGGAGATGCTTCTTCAGAGGACACATGAATTCAGCTGCAGTTCCTGTCATTCAGAGGCCCCACCAGTGGCAGACCAAGGTATGTTACCACCTTCCTTATGTAATTTTTCAGGTGAATTGGCTGATGCAGTATTCTGCCTGCAAGGTTGCACTGCCTGTTTAATTAACTCCTATTGCCTGAGAGTCATAGCTGGTACAATGTGAGACTGGAACTTCAGCTTCTCCTAAATGCATTAGGGATTGTAAGCTTTTCTTACAGCATCGTAAGACCTTTCTCAGCTGGTGGCATGGAGTGGGGATGGAAACTGCTTCTGCTTAATAGTGAATCCATTTGCTTTAGGTCAGCAGTATTCCTCTGGGACAGGGACACAAAGTACTACTGCTCTTTTTAAAAAAAAAAAAAAAAATCAGTCTTTGCTACCTCTTAATCATTGGGAAACCAAGTAGCAAACACGTCTCCATAAAAATGTTAAGGGCTCAAGGGGTACAAGCAGAATTCCACACTATTAGGAGCTACTCTGAGTGTAACTGAAATCCCAATCCATACTTTCAGCTTCCATTTTTATGCAGAGATTTGGAGTGAAAGTCAGTGCCTAGTAAAGTCAGGCAGAATTCCAGCCATCTTCAGCCAGCCAGGATCTCATGCTGGATTACTTGGACTTTTTTATTTCTTTTTTAAATGATAGACATGTTTTACTTCCCATATAGTTTATTACCTTTTCTATATAGCCAAATACTACCTCTAAGCAAATGCATTTAAAGTGTTTTCTAAGCTGATCTGACTCAGCCAAAAATACCAGGTTGTTACAGTTGGATCAGAACCCAGGAGGTGAAGCAGGCTTATTATCTTGCAAAGTTTGGAAGATTCTCATAAATGTTTATGGTTTTGATGATGGTAACTTGCAAATTACCCTTGGAGTTTGGTTTTAATAAAGGTATAAAATGAAGCACTTCAGGCTTTGGCTTTGCCTTCTCCATGTGCAGCAGCCTCGGCACACACATGTGTTGCCAGGCAATGTGGGTTTCTTTCTCTTTATCCAAACTGGAGTTTTGGGGATTATAGGACAAGATTTGGTTATTCAGGAGCACCTATGGATCTATGGGGAAATAAGGAATAATCAGCATGAACCCCACCACACAGAGGAAAGCAGACAGGCCCTTAAACCCTAAGCAGATACCCAGATCCATCCTCTTATAGCATGTCATAACCAGCAAGCGAGGCAGTTGTGCTTCATGTCTGCAGCCACCACTGAGTCTGTTCCTGCCCCACTTTTCTCTGGGGCACACAAATATTTTCTTTCCCTCTAATGAGTTCTGGTCCCATGCACAGCCTCTGCATGTACCCTGACAGCTTCCCTAACTCGGCCCACGGTTTGGGTTTGTGGGCCAGAGGATGAAGCAGAAAGGCAAATCAGAAACATACCAACTCCATCACCTGGGAGCTGCCCCAACTGTTCACCCCAGTGTGGGCAGGCTGTTGTGGACAGAGCTGCACCTGAACTGATGGACCCCTGGTTTGTCCAGGAATTTGGCTGGTTAAAGGACAATGTAAACACACAAGCTGTCTTTCTGTGCTCTGGATGCCCAGGATCTGCTTGACCCCCACAGCATTTGTCCTTCCACCTTGTTCAGGGGTTCTCACTGCATACAGATTGCCAGCAGGTCCTGCACCTACACCCCAGCGGTTTTCTGTGGAAAATCATGTCATCCCAGACTGGTTTGAGTAGGAAGGGACCTTAAAGCCCACCTTGGCCCAACTTCCCTGCCACGGGCAGGGACACCCTTCACTAGCCCAGGGTGCCAAAAGCCCCATCCAACCTGGCCTCCAACGCTGCCAGGGTCAGCCACAGCTTCTTTGGGCAATCTGTTCCACTCGTCACTGGTCTTCACTTAATCATCAAGCTATTGACTGTCACTCTTTGAGCATGGCCATCCAGCCCATTTTCTCCATTGTGTGGTCCATCTATCAAATCCATGTCTCTCCAATTTAGAGACAGGGATGTCATTGTGCAGGACTCTGTCAAATGTTTTGCACATGTCTGGGTAGATGATGTCAGTCGCTCTTCCCTTACCCACCCACCAACCCTGTAACCGCATCGTAGAAGGTCACCAGATTTGTCAGGCATGACTTCCCCTTAGTGAAGCCACGTTGGCTGTCACCAATCACCTCCTTATTTTCCACATGCCTAAGTTTCCAGGAGGATCTGCTCCATGATCTTGCTGGGCACAGAGGTGAGACTGTAGTTCCCTGGAACTTCCTTTTGTCTCTTTTTCCAGCCAGTGGGAACTTCACTGGACTGCCATGACTTCTCAGGTATGATGGATGATGGCTTCATCTGCCACTTCCCTCAAGACCGACAAATGACCAGCAGAAAAGAAAATCACACTAGATTTCATGTAAATAGTTTAATTATATTTCAATGCTTAAAACACAGAAACACTTGAATTCAATTACATCATAATGCTTCTGCTAAATTGTACATAGACTTCCAAGAACTGTGAGAGGAGGCGCTGTTGAACTAAAAGAATACTCCAGTACAAGCCCAGCAACTACCCATAATATTCTTCTAGTCGTCTTATCTGTACTTTACTCTAAGGGCAGTCACCACGGGACAAAGCTACCATTACAGGAAGAATGGTTGAAGAGAATTCCTCTGTAGGTGTGTTTGTTATACCAGGTGTATCTCAGCATTACCAGGAAGCAAGGTGTGATTTTGCAGCCAGCAGCGGGCAGATGTGCTGCTGGGCAGCTGCTGGCGCAGCGTGTGGAGCCAGATCAAGAACAGAGTCAGCTGCTGGTCTGAGGAAACAGCTCAGCTGGCACAGCAAATGAAGTTCTGATCCTAAGAGCTGTAGGGGAAACTGTGATCAAGACCAGCCATGCACCCCTGCTGCTGCCCGCACCCCTGTCCTGCTGCAGAGCCTGGGACTGACAGGCAGCGACACGCCAGCTGCTGAAGAGAGAGACTGATGTGTCAGTGACAGGCAGCCCTGGTGAGCACCAGGAGAGGGTAAGTGCGTGTTTGGGCTGCGGTGTGTGTGTGTATGAGATGTATTTGCTTCTCAGCTGGTCGTGCAGGCAGAACCCACAGATGGCATCCAAGTTCTAAGGACCTACATGAGTATTTGTACCTAGGCACTCTCCTTCCAACAGCATCCTTGGACTGCAAACAACAGAGGCAACCCGCAGCCTGGGAGTATCTCCTGGGTAAGGAGGGTGGGCTGTTTTCCCTGCCCCAATATGCTCCCAGAACTCTGGTTTTAAAAAAGAGGAATACTGAAAAATTAAAGCAACTGCAGGAGTCCATAGCACATGTCCCAGGAGGAGTCTGCATTTAATGAATATGGGGAAAAATCAGTAGGGAAGAAAAAAATAAATACATTTGGGAGAACAAAAACTAACTGGCAGATGCCAACTTGCAACAAAGCAGGATACCTGAATCCCTGCACAGTGCAATGTGTCCTTGCACAAAGCCTGCCTTCAGATCTGCCTTCAAATGCTGGCTTGCCCCGATTCCCTTTTAACTGGTGCTCTGGGCAGGGGGTGATCAGTGCGTGGCTGGGCATAGAGGTTTGCATGCAGGCTCTGCTGCGGGCCCCTGGCTGCTGTGCTGGCCTGCAGCTCTTGGGGCTGGTGGCCACCAAAAGGCTCTGCAGAGGACAGCCCGTGTGCCACACTGCAGAATGCCAAGGTGGCCAGAGACCCCTCCTGCAGCCCCAAAGGATGCTCAGGCTGAGAGATGCTTCAGGGTTATAGGGAAACTCCTGACTTAGCTGTCTGGTCCCCCTTCTGCCTGAGCAGAGACTAACACAAAGCTCCGTGTTTCTTTCATCAGGAAGGAGAAAGCTCTGTCTGGGGGTCCTGGTGGGTAAGAAGTACAAACCAGCTGTTCACCCACCTCTGGGGGCAGACAAGGGCTGTTTCATTTTGAGCAAATGCACGTTTTTCCTTATTTAAAAGGAAATATTTCAAGGCTTGATCTTTTTTTTTCCTGGATAACATGCTGCACTGTAGAAACTTCCCTGGGCCAAAGCAGGAGAGGGATGTGTGGTACTGGAACCCTGGTTCTGCTTGACTCCTCTGTGGCCCAAGCACCTGTATGCTTAGCTTAGCGGTGGGGAGACACTGACACCCCTTCCCTGCCTCCAGCTGTGTGAATTCCCCTCTGCTGATAGGGCAGCCCTCATTTGGGCTATTCAGTCACTTCCTCAGTTAAGATGTGTTCACTGTTTCACTTTCTAAACCCAGTGAATTCCCTGTGCTTCAACATCACCCCTGATGTGTGTTTATCAGCAGCCCACATGCCACACAGGGATATAAGCCCATGGCTTGTGTTTTCCCTGACCTGCCCCAGATGACCAGTCAGCTAGGAGAGCCAGTGTTCCTTGCTCAAAGGGGCTTCACCACCAGCCCCCCTCCAGGAGCTGCCAAATCTGTCACCACTGTACAGACAGGCTCGTTCATAGCTCTCCTTGGGGTCTGGCAGCACAAAACCAGTGGGGAATCTCTCAGAAACATGCACCTCTCCTCCTTCCCTGACCCAGAGAGCATGCATGTGTGCTCTTGACACATTAAATCTACAACAAAGCAGGCGCTGTTCCGAAGCACGCAGCCTGGTAGATGGCATCAGTCAGCACCAGCTCAGAAACTGGAGCTCAGGACCTTTTAGTGGTAACAGGCACACCAAAAAATCCCTGCTGCCATCACAAAGGGTTTGCTTGCCCAAGTGACGGCAGCTCCCCGTGCTTGTGCCCATCTGTGGCCAGCTGGGCTCAGTGGATCAGCCATGCTTGCAGGAAGTCACTGGTTTGTTGGCTTCATCCTCCCCAGTCTCAGCAGGATCCCAGAGCAGGGGCAGGTCTTGCTCATGCATTGATGGCATTGGCAACATCTGTGAACACAAGCCGGCTGGGTCTCTGGAGGGCTCCTTGACTTGTCAGCAGAATCTGCATCGAAGGGGTGAAAGATGAGACCTGGCAGGTCTGCCCTTGTTCAGATGAGTATGCTGGGGCACAGGCTGCACAACACTGTGACCACAGCCTGCCACTTACGGGGAGGCTGGCTAACTAACATGGCATTAACAAGACTGAGACAGAAAAGTACCACAGGCCAGAGGAAAAGTCAGCACAGCCATGCCAGCTGAAGGTCCCCACAGGGCCAGATTACTGGGTCTCACTAGCTGTATATACAAGGCAGCATGAAAAGACCTGAAACTTCCTTGAAGGCCTGGAAGCATGCCACGGACTGACCTCTGGCTGTTGTTTTAGCCTCTCTGTCTCTTTATTACATTACACCTTTAAAGCTGTGTACTTTCCAGGCAGAGATATGTGTGCATTAGCAAGCTCTACAGGGATCTGAGGTATCCTGCCAGCCAGTCCCTGTATAGGAAGGACATGCTCCAACTGAGCTAAGTTTAAGTCTGGCTTTGGTAGTTCCCCCTCTGAAGTGCATCTCTATGTGCACTCATAGAGGGATCTGATGTGTTCCCAGTATGTGCTGCTCGGAGGACAAGATCCTTTCCTGTTACACAACCTTACTTCTTGCTCTCCCAAACCAGCATATGGAATGTGTTTGCTATCGTATTCCAACACACACATCTCCTCTGTGCTCTTTAGCACTTTGGGAAGCATGTATCAAAGTAAACATGTATAATTATTATTATCTCCTCTTTCCCTTTAGCTCACAGCAGGCTTGCTACAGATTACCTGCAGGTGTAAAGTGTGTGGAAACTCAAGAGTAGGTTGGGAGAATTCCTGCTCCTAGAGCTGGAAAATTAAGGGAAGTCACAGGCAACACACAGTATCTGGAGAGGAATTCAAGACAGGAGAGATGTCTACTCTAGGGGGAGGTTGCATCACTGCCTAAGAGACATACCTGTTCCAACTGTCCTTTCTGGCTCTGTCTTTCAGAAAGGCTTTTTGTGTGGTGGTGACAAAGGAAACAGAAAACACTATGAAGCTGGCTGCAAACAATGGTGAGAAGCCCTTCTTCCCTATTTCTCCTACCTCTTGCTACGCTGGGGAAGGAGGTAGCCTCTTGTCAAAGACCCATCTGGACCATTAACCAAAACCAAATGGCCAAGCTATCAAGCTCTTCCCTAACTCACAGGTGTGGTGGGTGAGTGGTCTCTCAGGACCTTGCAATTTCTCAGTGTGCTGCATGTCTCTGAGTACTCAGAAGTGGTCAAAGCAATCCTTTCTTCTCCTCTCCCCATATTCTAATGGAGAACTCTGCTCCCTTTTCTTTTTCTGGCCCATGCCTGCTCTGTGCCCAGCATGGTTGGCCTGGAGGTGCTGACAAGTCCAGATGTGCTGTGCCACAACACTGTGCAGGCTTTCTGCCTCCATTCTTTAGGGCTTGCAGCACAGTTAACTGTACACAGCCTGTGTACAGGCTTTCCCTTGTCCTTAGGCAAAGCAAATACACTTTAAAACTTAATTTGCTTTTCAAGGCCAGGGCAAAGAAGCCTCAGTGCTTTGTGAGCATTGAAATCTCCTCTCCCAGAAGCCAGCATTTCATCCTACTGGTCCCATGCAGTGCCCTGGGTGGTAAACTATAGTAAACTCACCCTTAATTGCTGCAGTTTCCCTTTTCTCTCTCCTAGTAAGCAGAGCCAGCACTTTCCCTCCCTAGGCTCTTCGTCCTAATTCCTTGACTTTCCAGTCCACCCTGAATCCACCTAAAATGCTCAAGCCCCCTCTCTCCAGGTCTGACCGAGATGGGAGAAATCCTCCTGAGTTCTTACATAGTTTCCTTACCCTACCACCCTACAAAACCTTTTTGACTTTGTAACAAAAGCAGGGCAGGTATCACTGCAGTAAGAGAGCTGCCTACCTTGCTCTGTGATGCCTGGGAAGACGCCGCATCTCGCCCATGTTCCAGCAGCTCCTGCTCCAGCTCATCCTGCTCCTCGGTGGGGTCGAAGTTGTACATGGGCATCAGCTGGTGCCGTAGCTTCTCCAACCTGTGTGCAGGAGGGAAGGATTGCTTGAGAAACTCAAGAAACAGAAGGACAGACGCTCAGGCTGCCTTCCCCACCCCACTGCTGAGGCCTTCTGCAGGCTGTTTCTCCTGCTGCTCAGGGATTCAGCTCTTCTCATCGCTTGCTCTTCTTGTTGCATCCTGTCCTGTGGAGATGAGGATAAGAACCTACTACTCACAGCTGGCAGGAGTAGAAGATAACCAGAATGCAGTTACAGGGATTAATTACCATTACTAATGTATGTTGGCAGGCATTACGCACAGAGGAATCAGACAGGGATTTAAGTTCCTGCAGACCTTAAAAGTTCAAGCTTCATGTGGTGGGACAAAAGAGACAGTGGAACCCACTGGCTAGGCATTTTGTGACTTCCCCCTGTCCTTCCACCCACCACAGGCAGTCCTGCTGTGTTCACACTATGTCTGGCAGCAGAAGTCCACCTTTAGCTCCAGTGGCCTAAAAGCAGCACTCTAATTCTGGAGTGGAAATACATAAAAAATAACTGGGAAAAAAAAGAAAAATAGGACAGAGAGAGATTCACAGAAGAGGCTGATGACTGTGGACTGATTGTTCTTATTCCTGTAGCATTGCTCCAAGTGACACAGTAGCATTGCTCCAAGTGACAGAGCTATAAGGTGTTAATCCAAGATGTGTCCCTAAATACTGGGCAGCTCAGAGATGCAGGATAAATGGGTGGGCATGCTCCTGCCTTAGGCTGTCGCTGAGGTTTGGGGCATTGGGGAGCAAAACACCAGCAGTTACTGGCAGTGTCACCACAAATAGCTAGTCTGGCAACTGTTAGGATGACACATTCCCTCCCTGCCTCTACACGGGTTTGCCAACACAACCATTATCTCCAGCCGTGCCACATTCACAGGCCAAATGTTAGCTGTTCCTGTGGCAGTACCCAGATGTGGGCATGAGGGTCTGGCTTGGAAGTTTTACAGTGGGCAGCAACACTTCTTGAAAGTTCGTGGCCTGGCCAGGCCTGCTACAAGGAGTCAGGCAGGGGGAGGAGGTACCACATCTAACAGACCTTCATCAGTGTCTCTAGTGTCAGAGACAGAAGAATCAAGAAGTGTGTTTCCCTGCAAGCTGCTCTCCTCTATTTTCAGCCAGGAGCTTAATAAGGAAATGAAGACACTAAGTCTCAGGCTAGAAAGCTGTATCCCTGCATGCTGCTGCCAGGTGCTGTGACTGCAGCTGAAGAGGTCTTGAGCCTTGCAAGGCCAGTGTCATTGACTGAGCTGTCAGAAAGCACAGGAACCTGGGAATGGCTGAAAGGTGAGATCCACACCTCTCATGACAGAGTTCCCAGCTTCTTTTATGCTCATAACCCTCTCCTCTGTTTCAGTGCATCTCGTAGATGAAGCATCAAGAGTTTGCAGGATCCCTAACCTCCTTCTGCTCAACCATATTTTCATCTCCAAAGCTGCAGAGGAGTCTTTGAAGCTCTGGTATTAGAAGGTGGGTCAATACCAGGATCACAGTGTCCCTTCTCCTGCCTGGTTCACTGATTCCCCATAGGCTTGTTCTCAGATAGCCATCACTTACACCACTTACACTCTCCCCATCTCCTTTCCAGCTCTATCTGGATTTTGAAGCACTGTGCTCCTGTGAGCCAACAACAGCCATTTCTTACCTCTTCCTCTTCCTGATATACAGAACCTGGAGGAGAAAGAAAACCATCGTTACAACAGTCCCAAGTACGATGCAGAGCAGCTGGGAAGAGGGGGTTTAGGCACAGGGCACACAGAAGGTGTGTCAAGCCTGGTCTCATTGCACACCAAAGCAGGGGGAAGGGAGAAATGACGGCCAAAAAATGAAATACCATACACATCAGTGGAAGCTCCATAGCTCAAGTCTGACACTAAGTGCTCAAGGGGCACTATTAGGTATGTTAGTAGTAGTTGGAGTGTTAGGTGTATTGTTATTAGGTGTAGCTCAGCGTGTTTCTAGTGGCTGCAGCACATATGGTGCAATTTAAGAGTGGATGAAGAACTCTCTCTTTGTGGTTTCCATCTGTAGATCTCCTACAGAGTAAAGGGCTGATACCCCCTCCCCCAGATAAAGGGAAGAAGCAAAGAGGGCATGCTCAGTGACTTGCCTCGTGTCAGCCAGCAAGAGTGGCTGTGCTGGGGAGGAAGTGAGGCTTTGGGCCTCCAGACCCTTGTTCTGAGGCTACGAATGCTGGATGTTGCTCTTGGGAACTTAGGATCTTTTCCAGGATAATGTTTCCAGGTTCTCTTAAAGGCTTTTGGAAAAACTCCTCCTTGGGCCTGCAATGAAACTTTGCAGTAGTCCCTTTCTGTAGCCTCCTCTGATGGTTGCATTAGCGAAGCTCTTCCTCACAGGAGGAACAGGAGCTTGCTGCTACCTTCCGCTCTCTGTTGGCAGGTAAATGATGTGGTTATATATCAAAAAAAAAAAAGTAACTGCAGTGCTGGCATTGCCCCAGCCAGGCCCAGAAACATAGAACCAAAGCTTGCCTACAGCATTAATGGCAAGGTTAGTTATGCAATAAATCCTTGAGGACTCTGCTGGTACCCAGAAAGTAGAACCCCAGAAACACAGTCCAGAATGACTCCAGCCAAAACGGATTCAGGCCACTTGAATTCGAGAAGACTTGTCCTCAGGGGAGATTAACATGGTTCCAACAGCCTACTTTAAAAGTTAATTTCGATGAACTTTCTTGTGATCCCCATTTTGACAAGGTTTAAATCAATGTGGCTGCTCCAGTTAACAAGTCAGAACAGAATCTGCCTTGTGTTCTTTTAACTGGACTTCCCAGATATTAGAAATAAATACTGATAGTACATATGGCAGCCTGTCAGCCAGCTGAGCATCCCCAGGGAGACTGCATAAATACTGGAGCACAGGATAAAGACCTTAAAAAAGCAAGTGTTCTCAGGAATTATCAGTTCTGGGTGAGCCTGCAGTGTAACACAAATAAGTCATTCAACTCAAACCAGTCCTAAAGCCCCTTTACCACCCCCCTCAACAGAGAAATATTTAGCAGGGCTCTCTTACCATAGCTACAGCCAGCCCGATCACAGTAATGATCCCAAAGGACAGCAGCATTGTGCTGATGCCGGGTCCAGTGCTGGCCACATCTGGGATTTTGGTGCTGTTGAAACTGGTAGTCTCAGGGCTTGTGGTAGCTGTTTCTGGTACAGTAACGTCCAGAGTTGTCCCTGGGTCTGGCTTGGCTGTGGTGGTGGTGCTGCTGTGATACAAGTCATGCACAGAGGGTGAGATGTAACTCATCCTGCCAGCTCTTGGTAGCTTCTTTTACCAAGCTGTTGTCCTCACCCATCAGCTACAGAAGTGGAAAGCTGCCCTTCGTATCAAGGACCCTCATGTGAGACCTATCCTGTAGCATCACTGCTAATGGCTTTTCTTCACAGGAGCCACGTTGGTTTCTGCCTAGGAAAGAATGGGAACAAATGAGCAGTGCAGAGCTCCTGGAGAGAGGCACAACCCCTACCCAAAACTTCCCAATTCACCCCAACAGTTTTTGAGATCAGTTTATAGATGCCCATTCAAAATAAAAGAAAGATTTTTCAGGGATACTGTCAGCACCCAAAGTCATGCCCCATTCACTTGAAGTCAGTGATACGCTGTCCCCTTGCTGCACCAGCTCTGCTCCTTGCAGGCACTTGGCAAATCTGTGTGGGGACAATCTCAGAACCCGTCTTTGATCTGCTCCAGGCTGAAGCAGAAAGAACTTTCTCCTTCTTCTCTTCTGTCTCTTGCTTTTAATTTATGGGAAGTTACATGGATCCCCTAATCAGTGGGAAGACATCCAATACAATGTCATACAGCTGTGAGGGATATCTCTGGATGCTTTTTACTGCGCCCAAAGTAGGATTTCCCTGTTGTGGTAGTCACAAGTGACTGTAAGACACATCCGTTGCCCCACTGTCACTCACCCTGTGCACCCTGGAAAGGCAGCTGTCCTCAAGGCACTGGGTTCTGCTGGTCCCCCATCCGATGCTAAAGACAGGGAGTATTACTCAAGTCCCCCAGGAAAGCACCCACTCAAGCTTAGTCATGCACACTAATTATCAATTTTAAAATGAGTCCAATTTTGGAGTTGTGAAATTTGATAGATCTATTCATTCCAAAAACATGAAAGGCTTTAATTGCTTCATGCCTCTATTGTGCAAATGATCAGGGGTTGCAAAACACCATGGGAAGTATGTGCACAACTCTGTTTATAAAAACACCGTATATAACATCAGTTCAGCAGCTGCTTCCATGAAAATGCAGCTACCTCTGGAGCAGAGCGGTGCCAATACCAAGAACTATTTTAGCAGTCCTCTGCTAATTTCTCTGCAGTTGAGCAGACATTACATCTCAGGACTGGAATGCAGCTGGGACACAGGGGTTAATGAGCTCTGAATAGAAAAAGATGTGCCTGCAAAGAGAAATGAGCCATTGTTCTCCTCCACTCTGTTCTATTCTAGGCAAGGTTATTGTGCAGTTCCCATTACTGTGACGCCCTGGTGCTGTCCATAACCGCACGAAGCAGCGTGATTAACATCTGTCACTAACAACTGGAGCAGAGAAGTCGCACCAGGCAAACAGCACCAGCCTGCCCTGTGGTCAGCCAGCAGCCCGAGTCGGCAGCAAGACTTACACAGCACTTGTCTTGCATCTCCCTGAGCGGGGAATCTCTCGCCACACGTGCAGCATCCCACCGCTCCCTGTGAACAAACTCTGTGCAGCAGGAGCTGCTGTGGCATTTTATAGTCCTTGGGAGATTGTAGGAGCTGTCAACCTCCCTTGAGCTTTTCAAGAGTTGTGAAGGTAACACTTCTGGCCTGGTCCTACCTAACATCATGCTGAGACAGGCGTTCAGTGCAGCTGAAAGGGAGTGTCCTTCACTGACCACCAAGCCACATACACCTGGTTCCATCCAGGGTTTCCCCAGCCTGTACTAACTGAGGAGATTGGACACTTGGGCACAAAGGTGACAAAACTGTAATCTGAGTGCCACAACAGCAGGGAAAGGGAGGGAGTGGTGAGAGGTACTGGCCAGACTGAGCAGCTGCTCAGGGAGACTCATGGATCTGTGCTGTTCAGGGAGACTCTGTGACGATGGTTCATGTTTTAAAAAAAGCCACCAGCAAGGAAACAGAAAGTAGGAAAAGAACCTGAGTGCAAGGAGCAAGCAGTGCCAAGGGCTTTGCAAAGTATAGCTCTAGATCTTGAACAGCTCCTGAATTTTGGAAACAAAATGGGGCAGGCCTTCCTCTCAGTGTGGTGTCAGATTTGGAAAGCCACTGTAACTTGAGTGTTGAAACTGATACAAAGCTTTTGGGTAAGCCCCTTTCTGTAGACCATGCACTGTGCTGCTGTGTGCTGCTCCTCTGAGTATAGTTAGGCTAGCCTAAAATTAGCTACCTGAAAATGTGGTTGAGTGGGGATGGGCGCTCTTGTTCATGTCCTGTCCATGCTGAAGGATTTCCAAGCCCAGAGACCTAGCTCTACAAGTGGTCCTGCATGAAGGGTTTCTGTCACGGCTCAGGTTTCTGACACAGCTCAGACAACTAGTTCCAGGGACAGATGAGGGTATTCCTGTTCCTAAGTCTCTTCTGGTCCAGGCTTCAGAGGGCCAGATGGGGTGGCTGGCAAGTATGGCCCAGGGCCCAAGATAGCAGAACTGGATGTGGATGATTTTTCCCACCACCTTCCTTTCCCAGTTGTCATCTGGTGACAAAGGTTTGATATGGAGGCTGGGCACGCTCCAAGTCTCTGACTGCTGCTCTAGGGCCAGGGACAGCTACGACCTATTGCTGGCAGGTTTCACCATTGCCCAGGCACAACCAGAACAGGACAGAAGAGGAACCAGATCCTCAGCTGCTGCGAGCGGGCATTCTTCCATTGTCTGCACCAACAGAGCTTCTCACACTGCCAGGACCACTCTGTGCTGGGCTCTGCTACGTGTGGGAGTAAGTAGCACACGTTTGTTTCTCTCCTAAGCCAGCATTTCCAGAGTGGTCTCTGACAGAAGTTCCACTGAGGTGCAGAACGTCATGTGGGCACTATAGCTTGAGGTTGCTGGGTTTGCTGAGTCTTGCTTTTATCTCTCTGTACTGTAGTTTCCTCTTGGGTATGGCAGGAATAGAGGTTTGTGTCACAGGGATGAAGATGGGTCATGGGGTCTCGGGATGAAGGTGGCAAACAGTAACAAGCATTATTTTCTGCATTGCTTCACCGAGATCAAGCATCTCTAGTAATTCAGCGGCGCAGGGTTGCTGTTGGCTACGGGATGAGGCTTCCCGGTGTGTGAGCTCGAAGCTTCCTCTCCCCTTGCTGTAGGGCTGACCCGGCTCCAGGGCAGCCCCCAGGGTAGGGGAGAACCCGGGGGCGCGTGTGCCCAAACCGGAGCACCGCGGCTGTCCCGCTCCTGCTGCCAGAGAGGAGTGACGGTCCCGCTCCCACCGCGGCACCGCCGTGGGGACGCTCCCCAGCAACCTCACCACAGCCACAGATCTGAAAGGCCAGCGATCGCTCTGGGCCCTCCCCGCTGACGGGCTGAGCCACCCCGCAGCTGGCGGGGGAGTCACCCGTTCCCCGCCCCGGGGAGAAGTTCCCAGAGGGATAACGGGGTACGCGGCCCTTTCCGCTCCGAAAGGCTTCCCGGGCGGTGACGGATCGGTGCCGGGGCTCGCAGCCGGCTCCCCGCCGCAATGCTGCCTGCGCTCCGCGCCCGCGGCTTCGGCCGCCGCAGCGCTCCGCCTCGCCTGGCCGGGGCTGGCGGGCCTCGCCGGGGCGGCCGGGACTGAGACGGGGTCTCTCCGCGGGGCGCCGCTGCCCGCTCCTCCCCGCCGCCGAAAGGCCGCGGCAGCCCCCGCCAGCGGCGGGACGGGACGGGGCGGCGCGACCGGCCACCCCCGCGGCCCAGCCCGCCTCCGCCGCGCCCCTCCCCGGAGGCAGCCGCGTTTCGGCACCGCGCGCATCCCCCCGCCGGGGCGGCCGCTGCCCGCCGGGGCCGGCACTTACTGAGCGCTCCCCGCTGAGGCGTCCGGTGCCCCCGGAGCGCCGCTGGCGGTGGGGCCGCCGCGGGGCCGCGCCCTCGGCCGCGGGGCCGCGCTGCCCGCGGGGGCGGGCCGGGCCGAGCCGCTCCTTCCGCGCGCCGCCGCACGGCTAGAGGCCCCGCCCTATCTCCCCACGCCCCAGGCGATTGGCCGGCGCCTTCAGGGCTCGGATCGCAGTTGGTCGCCGCGCCTGTCGCTCATATGCACGGCGGCGGCGCCTGGCGAGCGGCGGGAGCGTGTTGGTCGTGCTGCCACTCGCTTCACGCCCCTTCCTCGTGTTTCCGAGCGCAGGCAGCGCCGCGGGAGGCGGCTGCCCGCGGCCCCTGTCCCTGCGGGAGTCGTTTGCGCCTTTAGACCCGCCTGAGGTGAGGCGTTTCTTTGGGCACGCTAGCCTCCGAGGGGCCGCCGGGGCCCGCCGCCGCGCAGGTAAAGGCAGCCCCCGGCGGCACCGCGGTGCAGGCCGGGCAGAGTTCCTGCCGTCGCTCAGGACATCCCGTGCTCAGGGAAGGACGGACGGGCGGCTGGAAGGAAAGCCGGGCTCCGGTCCCGGCGGTGCCCTGTTGGGCTTGTTTGCGGCGGGAGTCATTGAAATGAGCGGGCGGTTGCCTGGCTGTGAATGGGCACTTGTACCTCCTCCTCCAGTCCGGCCAGGGGCGCGGTGCGAGGGGCCGGCTCAGCCGAGCAACCCGGCAGCAGAAGGTATCGCCTTGGCCCAGCGAAAGCCCCAGCGCCTGCCCGAGCCTGTGAGCCAGCTGAGTGTAGGGCAGGGGCTGAGGGGGGCTACAGGCCGTGCCTCTCGCCGACCACTGCAGCAGGTGGGGAGCTGGGGCTGAATGGGCCAAACCACAGCACTGCAGGGAAAACAGAAGAGTCTGTTCACTGCCTGTGTGCAAGCTGGTATTTGCACCAGGAAGGAACATGCAGGGACTGTTCTTGCCAGGGACTGTGTTAAATGACAGTAGTTGCAGCATTGTTCCCGCCGTGGACAATTAAAGTCTTATCTGCTGCCCTAAAAAGACTGATGGTTAATACTTTGTTCTTTTGATGTTCCTTTTATGGCAGTATCCCCCAGGATACTTGGAGTGGGGAGCTGCTTGGGTAAAGCCTGTGGTTATCAGGGTGCTTATACATAGCATAAAGGAAGGCCTTCACAGGGGCTGCTGACCTCTTTGCAAGGTGTAATGTAGATGGTAAGAAGGAGATCTTTGGGCTCTTAAGAGCACCTACCCTGCTGCCAAGAGGTAGCAGGTAAGCCAGTCTTGAGATCTTTTCTGCCAGGCGTTCCCCCTGCTGCTTCCCTGGGCTCTCTTTGGTTTGGTTTTTGCAAAGGAGGGCAATGGAAGCTTGACCCTTCCCACAGTTTCACCATGCAGCAGGGGCAGGGCAGACCCCACGTGTTACCCGCGTTAAGTGTGCCATGCAGCAGGGTCCAAGGCTGCATCTGCCCAGCTGGCTGCTGAATAAGTCTCCCCAGATCTTCTTGCAGTAGTACTCCATAGCAGAGCCACCCACCCTGCTGGCTGCTGGAGAGAGGTATTTAGTTGTTTGTGTGGTGATTTTTCTGGAGGAATTGGCAGAGGAGAGGTGGTGATGCCTCTGAGAGTGATGAAAAGCAGCCACCATTAGAGGAATGGAAATGGGCACTCAGGGAAACCCACAGTGGCTCCAGGGACTGTGAGTCAGAGGGGAGGGGGGCCCTTCATTTCTGGTGGATCACAGCAGGAAGGTGGGGTGGTTGTTCTGTTTGTTTCCATTAAAATACAGTTCCAAGTGTGATATGCAGCAGCTGTATTGTAAAGTTTCATCTCCTTTGTCTTCTGCAGTCATCTTGTTTGTTTTTCTTCCCTCTCTGGCTGGCTGTGCCTGTTCTCTCCTTTAAGAGACTGTCAGGGCTTGACTTTCCTAGCTTTGCATCTCGAGTTTTCCTCTTTGCTTTAGTTGTACTTTGTGAGCTTTTCTTCCCCTTCTCTTAGCTGCTCAGACCTGGCTAATGGATTGCAGTGGCGGAGCTGGTTAACTGTCGCCTGAGCCTTTTCTTGGGGTAATCCTTTGTTACTCTTGGGGTGTACCTGTGGGCTGGGGTTCGGGTAAGGTGTGTCAAGGGATTTGCTAGCCTGCTCTCTTGCCTCCTTTTCTAGACCAGAAGAACTGCAAACCGTTTCCGTTCTGCCCTGAGGAGACTCCACTGACTGTGGTCAGCTGGTGCTTAGCCACCGTTTTCTGTAGAAGCACCAAGTGTCCTGTGAGCCTCAGCATGGACTAGATCAGCTGATGGCAGTGAGGAACACATGTGGAAGCCAGAAACTGTTTTTGAAAAGATGAGAGGCCTCACCCACCCACTGCTCAGGAGGCTGCTGGGTCTCTCACCTCACTGTGTGCCAGAGTGGTTGAGTTCAAGTAGAAGTCCAATCCTCAATCCAAAGCACTCATCTCTGAGGCAGAGCTGCAGTGCAAAACCTGGGCTCATGACTGCCACTGATGTGGTCAACTACTGGCATGAGGTGTTCAAGACAAATGGGATCCCTGAAGCACGAGAATCCAGTGAATATATCGTGTCATTTGTCCTGGGAGCAAAAACAGTTAAGTAATAGGAAAAGAGTAAGTTCTGTTTGCACCTCTCCCCTTGTCATTTTGGTTGAATCCCTTACCTTCCTTTTTATCTCATTTGTATGATGTAGAACTACCTTTCCTGCCTTGGATGGCAGACAGGGTTAGATGTAGTTTATTAATGCCAATAGAATGCTTGGGATCTCTTAAATGCCTTCTTTCACAGAGACTGAAATGTAACCCATGATGTACAGCCCATAGTGATTGCCTTGGTGAAACTAATCTTCATTTTCCCTATTCTTTTGAGCCCTCAAAATTAGCAGAAGAACAGATGTTCATGTAGACATAGGTTCCAATTGCTTGTGATTTCCAGCAGTCCCAGGCACATGTGTTTGTCAGCATGCTGGGTTACCCTGGAGAATGCCCTCGGTGGGGATGTAGAGGACACAAGTGGACAGATTTTAAAGTGACCTTGTCTCCAGTTTCAGAGCTTGAATTCCAAAAGCCTCCACACTCCACTTACAGCAGAACAGCGCGAGCAAATCCAGCAGCTAAGCAACAAGCGGCTAGAAAGGTAGGAGCATCCTCTCACAATGGTTCCTTTGGAGGGTTTTCCTTCAGTCTTAATGCAGCCAGAGGAATGGCAGACAACCATTAGCAGCTGACACACCAAGTAACAGGTGCTGTGTCTCATGGTGACTCAAGTGATAGGTGTTTGTTGTCAGGTAGCAAATCACCTTACTGTCCTGTCTGTGAGCAGAGAGGGTTCAAGGGCTATTGCAGAGGAGCCAGGAGAGTGGCACTCTGGGTTGGGTGTGTTTTCATTAAACTTACAAAGCTTAGTCTTGTCCCCTTCTGTCTGATTCAGTACTCTCTTCAGCTGCTAGTCCTTTACTGGTCTGTGATGGTGCCCTGCTTTCCTTTCTAGGCTTTGCCTGCAGAGGGATTTCCCTGATGTTTAGAGGTAACCATAGCTGCTGTAGCTTTGGTCTCCATTTGGCCTCCATTTGCTTGCTCTATGTGAGAGGTTCTCCTTAGTGTAAAAGTTAAATGGGTTTGGTGTGCAGGAGCTACCTGGAATCAGGCTGAGTCTAGGGACTAATGTGTGGGAAGAGGAAATATTCAGGACATTGGATCATTTAGAAGGATGGAAGATATTTTGGGACAATGTTTGAAGGTAGCAACCTCTTGCTCATTTACATGAGAGTAGTTATGTGGATCCTCATTTCACCGTGTACATCAATCCTGCCATGACTTTCACAGAACAGGATGTGAGGATTTCTCAAGGAGTCGGTGTGTTTGCTGTGGTTACCATTTGTAGTATCTTAGTGTCTTCCTGGAAATATTCTTGCTGCTCTTGAGTCTTGTGTTGGGAGCAGAAAAGCAAAATTCCCAGAGCTGTCTGACTTGCACGTTGCTCTGTCATAAGCGCTGTTAAAACAAATATCCACCTTTCTATGTGAAGTGAGATGTGGTGCCTCATAACAGCTAAAAACATGGCTGCAAAATTCCTAGAGTCATGGAATTGTGAAGGTTGACAGGGACCTTTAGAAATCTAGTTCACCCACCCCCACCACCTGCTCAAAGGATCAACTAGAGCAAGTTGCTTAGAGCTATGCTCAATTGGGTTTTCAGTGTATCCAAAGATAGATGCTATGTGACCTCTCTGGATGGCTTGTTCCAGTGTCTGACCACCCTTAGAGTGCTTAAAAAAAAAAGAAAATAAAAGAAAGGGAGGTTTCTTAGGTTTAAATGGACTTTTCTTTATTCCAGTCTGTGCCCGTTGCCTGTCTCTTCACTCGATACCACTGGAAAGAGGCAGACTCTTGTCGTCTTTACTCCATCTCACCAGATATATATAGCTATTGATGAGATTTCCATCCCCTACTCTCCCAGCCCTAGCCTTCCCTTCTCAAGGCTAAACTGTTGCAGCTCTCAGTCTCTCTCCTTGCATGTCAGATGGTCCGATCCCTTAATCATCTTAACAGTCATTTCTTTGACTTACTCCACTATGGCCATGTATCACCTGTACTCCAGTGCTCCAGCTGTTTCTTACCAGTGTGGAATGGAGAGGAGGGATCCTCTCCTTTCACCTTCTGGCATCGCTCTGCCTAGTGCAGCCCAGGAAGCCATTGGCTGCCTGTCCTGGTTTCCCCCCCCCACCCCGGCTGTGGGCCGAGATCCATGCAGCTGCCTGCTCCTTAAAGGAAAAGAGCAGGGGAAGAGGGAAAAAGGGGGAAACAAGGGAAGGGAAAAGGAAGGGGCAAATAACTCCAAAACCAAGAAACTAAGAGGCCTGTGGGTTGGGATAAGGAGAGTTTACTAAGAGAACAGAGAGATAAAATATACCAATGCTAACAGGACTTTAGAGCAAAAGAAGATGAAACTCTTGATCCCCAATGCAGTTTCTCCCCGACCCACACAACTCAGGTACCACCCAGAGCTGTCCCGGAACCCGACCGTCCCCCCAAGCAGCACGCGTCCCGCCACCGCCCCTCTTCTTCCTCCCCTCAGCCCCCCGTTCTCCTGGACAGGACGTCATTGCCATGGAATACTCTCTTTGGCCCCTCTGGGTCACCTGTCCTGGCTTCGCCCCTCCTTTCTCATGAATGGAGAAATAGGAAGAAGCTGAGAAAGTCCTTGACTGTCTGACTGCAACTAAGAACATCAGGGTGTTCTCAGCACTGCTTTCATTGTAACTCCCAAACACAGCATCCCATCAGCTGCTACAAATGAAGTTAACTCTATCCTGACTGAAACCAGGACACTGCCTTTGTTGCAAGGGCACATTGGTTCACGGTCAACTTGTCCACCTGATCCCCAGGGCCTTTTCAGCAAGGCCACAGTCCAGTTGGCTGGCCCCCAGCCTGTACTGGTGCATGGGGTTATTCCTCCCTAGTTCATAGGACTTCATGTTACTATTTGCTGAATTTCATGAGTTTCTTGTCAGCCCATTTCTCCAGCCTCCTGAGATCCCTATGGAAAGCAGTGCACCATCTGGTCAATTAACCACTCCTTCCAATGTTATCTGCAGACATGCCAAGGGTGCTCTCTTTTCCTTCATCCAGATCATTAATGATGTTACGCTATGTTGTCCCCATGCTGACCCCAGGGATACTCCACTAGTGACTGGACTTGGTGCTGAATGCAGTCCTCCCAGCCTGCCAGTTCAGTTGGTTTTCACTCCACGTCATTTCTCTAGTCCGTATTTCATCAGCTGGTGTATGAGGATGTGATAGGAGACAGTATGAAAACCCTTAGGGAAGTCAAGATAAACAGGATTGATTGCTCCTCATGCACCAAGCTAGTCATTGTAGTCATGGGCAACTGTCAGGTCGGTCAGGAATGATTCCCCTTTGTAAATCCATGCTGCCTACTCCCAGTCACTTTCCTGTACTTATTATGTTTGGAAATCATCTCTGGGACTACTTGTTCCATCACTTACTGCAGTATCAAGGTGAGGCTAACTGACCTGTACTTCCCCAAGTCCAGTGCTTGCTAGCAAACTCTTGTGGGAATGGAACTCCCACAGCTCCCTTGGAGAGGACATGTGCATGCACAGCTGAGTGCTTTAGGGGTGTCCAGGTGCTCATCATCAGAAGGGTTATATTGTTAGCAATGGGGTAAGCATGGTATGGAGAGCTTGTCTGTTACAGAGCATAGGCCTAAAGTGTTCATACTTGCTTATGCCTTCCACAGAATGCCAGTGCAGTATGTGCTTGGTGAGTGGGACTTTCAGGACCTGACTTTGAAGATGAGACCCCCAGTATTTATTCCTCGGCCTGAAACAGAGGTATGGATGTGGGGAACGTGGTGGGAGCAGGCTTGATCTGGGAATTACATCATACAATGCAATCACAGCATTCCTGTGAAGCTAGCCAGTATATCTTGAGATGGTAGCCATGTGGAGGTCAGATCATTCCACTTCTTTTAGAACAGAGGAGTGTTATAAGCTGGTGGTCAGGAACTGATGCTGGTGAACTTTGCCTCCTGGCTTAGGGCAAGAGATATTGCAAGCTTGTGTATCACTTCATTATGCAGTGATCCATCTCCATTGAAGGAAGGACTTGGCTGTCTTTCCTTATGTTGGCTATGGTAATGACTCCTAGAATTTCCAAACCTATCCTGCTGTATCCCAGTGGCTTAGGACTTCAGTACAAGAATAAGAATCTTAAAGTTGTCCAAAGGTTGTTAGCAAAATCCTGAGTAGTAGAAAGCTGCTACTGGAAAATGGCAGTGGACTTTAGAGAGCTTGTTTGTCCAAGTGCAGACTAAACCAGCGCAGGCTAGCAGAAAATGGCACATACCACCTGTCTGACGGCTCCACAGTGGTTTCTGGATGAACACTGGAAACTGCAGGGTTGTTTATTGAATGGCAGCAAATCACGCACTGTGAACTGAAGGGTAAATTCTGATCTGGTCTGGAATTAAGTATGACTGTCAGTTGTAGGAATGTAGAGGACAGCCATACATGATCAAGCTGAGGTTTAGTAACGCCAAGTGCAGAGTGCTGCACATGGGACAGAACAACCCCATGCAGTGCTACAGGCTGGGGGGTGACTGGCTGGAGAGCTGTCAGGCAGAGAAGGACCTGGGGGTGTTGGGTGGCTGCAGGCTGAACATGAGCCAGCAGTGTGCCCAGGCAGCCAGGAAGGCCAAGGGCATCCTGGCTTGTGTCAGACACAGCGTGGCCAGTAGGTCTGGGGAGGGGATTGTGCCCCTGGACTGGGCACTGGGGAGGCTGCACCTCGAGTGCTGGGTCCAGTTCTGGGCTTCTCACCATAAGAAGAACACTGAGGTCCTGGAGTGAGTCCAGAGAAGGACAGCGAGGCTGGGGAAGGGGCTGGAGGGCAAATCCTCTGAGGAGCAGCTGAGGGAGCTGAGGGTGTTGAGCCTGGAGAAGAGGAGGCTGAGGGGAGACCTTCTCCCCACCTCCCCTGCCCTGCCAGGAGGGCCCAGAGAGGTGGGCGCTGGTCTCTTCAGCCAGGGGACAGGAGCTGGGACAAGGGGCAATGGGCTCAAGCTGTGCCAGGGCAGGGTCAGAGCAGATGTTAGGAAAAAATTTTTTTACTGAAAGAGTTGTCAGGGCCTGGAACAGGCTGCCCAGGGAGGGGCTGAGTCACCTTCCCTGGGTGTGTTTAACAGAGGGGAGATGAGGTGCTCAGGGATCTGGTTTAGCTTAGGACAGGAACGGTTGGACTTGATGGTCTTAAAGGTCTTTTCCAACCTGGTGATTCTGTGAAGTTAAAATTCCCATTTTCCCCAGTGTTCCTGCTGCTGGGGAAAAGCCTAAGAACCACATGGTGACACTTTCCCTGAACAGTAGCCTGGTTTTCAGTTAACAGGCCATCCTAGCAAAGAAGTCTTTCTGTTTACTAGTCAGGAAGTTTTAGGTTTTGCTGAGGTTCTTTTGTGGTTTTGGGTTAGTTCATTTGTTTGGTTTTGTTTTTTTTTTTTTTTCTTTTGGAGATGAAGTAGTCTACATAGCCCTTGTCCATTTAGGAGTCCCAGAAGCTTAAACCTGTTTCAGTCTAATAGTAATTTCTTCAGTCATTTGCCTGCTGCCTTGTGGCAGTTGTAATGTGCTGACAGCCCTCTGCTCAGGTCTCTATACCTAGGGGTCCATGCTGTGGAAAGAGTGAAAACACTGGGGCGGAATGTCAACAGCTGACAACACTGGGAGAGGTGCCAAGGCCTGAGAGGGCTTTGGAGGTGGGAAGACCACTTCTGCTTTTTCTGGAGAAGGAATAGTGTTGGGAATGTATGAAGAAAGCAGTGGCTCACTAAAGAGAGGGTGCAGTGCAGTCTGTAGACTCCTTCATCTGATACCTTTTATCACACAAAAAGTTAAAAGGCAAAGACAGCCTGTGCTTCTGTTTTGTCCCTTGAAGAAGAGGTGCTGCTGAAATCCATGAGGGGGTTCCAGACAAATTAGTGGGACCTGGCATAACTACCATCCTCTCATCACAGCCTTTAGAGGACTATTCAGAACCAGAGTCTTGATCAGCAGCTGCATCACCTCATGACCCTGCTGGGCCCTGAATCACAGTGATGGCACTTGTGTCCACAGAAGGTGATGTGTCTGGGTTTGGTCACTCGGTGATTAAGTTTGGAGATAGGACTCTAGAACAGTTTTGCCAGTTGGAGCCCAGAGATGGTTATTGTCAACAGTATTTCTGCTCCAGTTGATTCAAGAATTTCCAACCTCTGACTCCCCATGGATTCGTGGATGCAAAGTGAGCATTAAAACCAGGGACAACTTGCATGTTCTGTAAGTCAAAACATCTGCTGGCAAGGCTTCCTCTGGTGCTGTGCTCTAATTTTCTCTGTGCAGTGCTAGGCTTCAAACAAAGGCCTATTGTGTGGAGTGGAAGCCAGGGTGGCTAATGTCTGGGAACGTTGTTAATTGTGCCCACATGTATAATTTTGGTCAAATTGTCTCTGCTGGCCCAAACTGAAATGCAGTCTGTGTAACCCACTGTGTTTGAGACCACTCTAACACACCCTGGCATGAAAATGTAGCATAAACAACTTAACCCAAACCTTCTCTTTGTGGGAAAACTTTATTTGCATGCTTTGTGAGCATTTGATGTGTCACAATGCTTACCATGAAGTCACACTTTTGGCACATTGATTATGAGGGCCAGAAATTTATGGTGATGGCCCAAGAATTGAGCTATCTGCTTTGAGTTTTCTTGTGATCTGGTGCTGGAGAGGTTACTTGGACAAGAAGAACAAGCACAATCTGTGCTCTGTGTATAACCTGTTGCGAAATGAGTTGGTGTCCAGATCCTTTCCTTCTGCTAGAAAGGGAGGGTTGGTCATCTCTGCCTCGGGAGCTTCGTGCAATGTGTTTGGGTTGGGGTTTGCCTGTGCTTTGTTTCACCAGAGGAATTTTTCCAGTTTTTCACTGGACTTAAAAACTGTAGTGGAAATATGTCTGCAGCATTTTAAAAACCAATAGTTCTGAAACCTTTCACCAAACAATACCTGTAAATAATCCTTGTTCTTTAGGAAACAGTTGATTACCAACATTGATATCCCAGATCTGTGACCTGATGTGTCTTGTCCTTGACTGAGAAAATGTGACTCCTCAAATTGACTTGTTAGTGCAGACACACAAACAGCTACAAATTTTGCTTCCTATTTATATTTATGTAGCTTCTGCAGTTGCCCCTGCTTGACGATTCAAAGTCTGAAAGGAAGAGGAGCCGTCTCTATCACACGTATTTTATTCCATGGTTACTGCAGAAGGGTTATAAGTCTTGTTCCCAGGCACGTCAGTAATGACACGAAGGCAAACACAGTATGGCATAAACCACCAGCATTGTTTGGGTCCTGGGGACAACCACATGCAAAGAGAGCAGCTCAGTTGTCTGCTTCATTTGGCCCTGTGTGAAATTTGCCCCTTTATAGCCTATTTACTTCTCTCTGGTAGCAGAGCCCTCTCCCATTTTTTTTCCCCTCCGGGAGTATTTCTTTCAGCACATGTGGCTTCGCTTTTCTGTTCCGTGGGAATCTGGGTGGGATGGGGCCAGGCAGCCAAAATTAGGAAACTAGCAGGTCCTGCTGAAGCTCTGAGAGTGGGATAACAAAGCTGATTGCATCCAGTCATTCCTTCTTGGTGTGCAGTGCTGATATATGTTTCTGTTAGCACAAACAGACTGTGTTGGAGAGTTTTGTTGAGCAGTTTTCAGTCACACCTTCCTCTGGTTACCTGGCCCTCTGTGAGCAAAGCTTTGGACTTGCTGCTACAAGCACTCAGTGGGTTTGCAAGGGCTTATAGAACCCTGTGTCCTGCTTGCTTTCCTTCCATGACCCCCCAGAGCCAGGCTTCTGCACAGGGGATGTGTTTGGGCCAGGGTTCTAGGGGTGTGCTCAATCTCATGAATTACCTTTGCTATGCAGGTGTTACAATAATGCCACGGAATCCCTGTCTCAGCATTGCTCAGTCACTGTATTAATGGAGAAGAAAGTCCTTCAACCAAAGCAAGGCTTTCTAAAACATAAGTTGTGTTACCATTGCAGCAGCATTGTGGATCAGAGTTAAAACTAGAACAAAGAGAAGAACAACTCCACCAACTGTGGATATGTAATTCTCTCTCTTTATTTTTTCCATTTTTTTTTGTTTGATCAGGCAAATTTAAGCTCAATGAAGCCTCCCTGTGAATTTATTGAGGAAGGGTTTGTTTTGGTCCACGACTTCTTTGAAGTCCTCTGGGGTATGAGCTCACAGTCTTTCACCACTAGAGGGCACTCCAAGCTTATCTGATGTATTTCTGATCACCTCCTCTCTTGGGTGCTGTTTAAAAGCCAATGAAAGCATGTTTGTTCAGTGGAAACAAAAATGGTCTCCTCTTATCCCTTGTAGCTACTGTGTGGGTAGAGTCAGATTCTTGGCCACTGAGTTTTCGTTCTTGCTGGAGGAAAGCTGCCGGGAGGAGAGGTCCAGTTCTGCTTGGGAGGATTGGCACAGTCCCGCCATCTCTGAACATCAGGCCACCCAAGTGGTGACACCTCCTTGACCTGTTTTAATCTCAGCACGAGCTCGACCCTACCTGCTTATATTTAGCTTATGGCTTTGTTGTGGTGGCTGTGTCATTGTCTGCTAAGGCAGGGGAATGACACTGTGCAGGGTGAGGATGTGTCTTTAGCCTCAGAGGCATCTTAAAGAAAGGAATTGCAAGTCAGCCATACTGAACGTGTTTTAATAGTCACACAGAAAAGGTGGTGGCTGCTATCTCCTATGAGAGACTTAGTGGTTCAGACTATATTCGTCTGTCTGGTTCAATATTCTCTGTCTGATTTGGGCTTGTAGCAAATGGTGGGGGCAAAATGACAAGGGAAGGAGTAGGTATGGAAGGATCCCCCGTTGTCTTGATAGGCAGTGGTTAAAGGCTGTCCTTAGCAAAAGCTGGATTTGGGGGCATCCTGCTTAGTAATCACTAATGGATCTGTTCTCTGTTAATTTGTTTAATCCTCTTCTGAGCCTCTCTATGCTGGCCTCCATGACATCACCTGACAGTGAGTCTTTCTAATTTTGTATTGTAAGTGGGAGAAGTATTTTCTTTGCTTCAGGTGCTGCCTGTTGGTTTTACAGGAAAGCCCTCACTTCTTATTGCCTAACACACAAACCAGTCATGCTCTTTAGAGCATTGATAATTTTTTAGTCCTCTCGCTGTCTAATCAATTCTTTTTCGACCTCTTATTTTTAAGCTGTTAATTTGTTTCCCAAAATAGATCTTGCTCCATACGCTGAAACAATTACTGTTCACTTGTGTCTGTCTGCTGAATGGCAGTCACTGTGCAGGGGTGTTCTGCAAAAGCACTTGAGGCAAAGATTTACTCAGAGAAACCATTCATGAAGCTTACCCTCACTTCTACCTAAACATATTCATTAACCTTTCAAGAAGGTCAAGCACAAGAGAAGGGAGGGGTTTTGCTTCCTGAAATGTATATGCAAATATAGATTGGAAGGTGGGGCCTTTCTCCAGTGTTCTGCCAAAGTGGTGTGCACATTTTTCTTTTTAATCTGTGCTCAAAGGAAGGTTTTGATGCAGAAAGGCCTTTCAATTTCCCTAATTTTATTGCCACAAATGGTTACATACAGAAAAGTCAAAAGGTTATGCTGTCTAGTGAGTACAGCCAGTGATTAGAAGTCAGGAGATTGTCCTTTTTTTAAATGGTTTTGCCTCTGACCAGTTATCTCTTCAAAGAAACACTACTTCTCCTTTCTGCATCACTGCAATTTGGGAAATGAAAATGATAATGAGGCCCTAATCTAGTACGTAGCTTTCTTGAAATATATATAGATTCCTATGACATATATTGAACATAGATGCAAAGGGGCATTGTTTAATAGATCAGAAATTAACTTATATGTCAGAATATAGCTGTAAACAAATGTGCTAAAGCTGGAGAGTTGCTTTTGTGGCTTCATGGAGGTCAGATTTTGTCCATATGATAGGCAGTATTCTATCAGTATGCAGGAGGAAAATGGTGTTTCCTGAAAGCAGACTGTGACACAGGCTGGGGAGGGGGAATGAAGGGAGCCTGTCATTGCTGCAGGCCAAATGGAATTGCCTTTTGAGCTAGGCACAAGTGTTTAATGGGATCATACATGCAGAGACAAATAATGCTACCTGTGCCTTGTGGCTGAGGGGCTTCTGCTGCCTGAAGAGCTTGGGGGAAGATTTGGGGTTCTTTTAGATATTGACTGACTATGAGCACCCATTTTCAGTGGGCTGCCCAGCTGGGTAATGTGATCCTTGTGTGTGTTAAGGGGACTGCCAAACACAGGCAGCAGGATTAAATACTCCGTGTACTGCAAGAGTGGAATAGCTGCAGAAATGATGTTACTGAGTGGTTGTAAAGAGATGGAAAACTAGGTTTGGAGAAGAACCAGTAGGTGCATTAACAGCTGGAAAAGTCTGCATTCTTGTGAAACACTGTCAATCTCATCAAAGACAAGTTTAGGGGCTAATTACCTGGCGCAGGGAGCAGAAATGTCATAACAGAAGTCACTTTGGTTTCGTACCCGAGTGTATAAGAAGCAGTACAAATGCAGACCAGAAGAAAAGGTGCACATCTCTAACAGAGAGTGTAATTAGTTACTGAAACAACTCAGTAAGAGACTGTTTTTGGCTACTTCAAAATCAGGACAGGATGTTTTCCTGGGTTGGATCCCTTCTTGTTCAAAAGGAAATAGAGGAAGAAACAGGGTTACTCCTGGCTAACTGGCCTGGATGAACAGTAGCTTCTTCTGGCTTCCTATGCAAGAAAAAAAGGCCTTGCTGGTGCAGAAGAAGCTTCAAAGTTGGCCATTTCCAAACTCAAAAATGTAAATTTAAAGCTAAAATCTCTGCTGAAGACAGGGAAAGCAATGGCTGGTCTTTTAAGTCACACACAAACCTGTTCCCCAGCTTAACTTATATATATTTTCCTAATATCTTCTCACAGATATCTCTGGTGTTAATGCCTTTTTTTGGCCCTAAAAGAACTCTTCAGCTTTTCAGTCTCCCTTTTCTGATTGAAAGGAGCCTGTCTTTCTGTGAGTTTCAGTTGAGTATCTTGGCTGATCAGCAATTAGAGCAAGACTTAGGACAAGAACTGGAGGAAAACAAACCATAGAAGTGCTGTAACAGGAGGGGTGGGACTTGAGGAGATTGCCACATGAACAGTGGGGAAAAAAATAATCCATTTCCTATTCCCCAGCTTCTTTTGGACATCCAAGTAACTGAACTGGAATTTTGGAGCTACGGATTAGGGAACTGGACCAGTGCATCTGTCCAGATGCTGTATCTGGCAGTGGTCAATACCAGTATCTGCAGAGAAAGAAAATAACTTGCTTCTGGAAAGATGTGCTAGATAAAGGTTTGTGATGGAGACTAGAGGTACAGCTGTTTTACAGTGACATTGACACACTCTTCTTGCCCCTCTTGGGCATGGCTAAGTCTAGACATGACAACTGTGGTTATTTCTCTTGGGTGCTAGCACAGACATGTTGCAAAAGTTGCTGCCTTTTGGTGAAGCCACAGCTGGGTGCTCTCACTGCCTCTCCTCCAGCAGGTAAAACAATGCTTGGCATGGCACATACCCTGATGCACGGGCAGCTGCTTCTGTTGTGTGAGGAGAAGCCAACCACCTTCCTCAGTATTGGTTGTGCCTTTACCAGTTTGTCATTGCATCTGCCTAAAACCACCTTTCTTTCAGGGTCAGTGACTCCTCCTGGAGTTCATCTGGTGCTTTGTGTCCTACATGCGTACAGGGGGAGGTACATGGTCTTTGTGTCATGTTCTCTCTTTCCTACTGCAATGCCAGGCAGAAGAGCCCAGGACAAAAATGCTGTAGCACCGTGCTGGATTGATGTCCTGTTTTTTGGCATGTGGCAGTGCTCTTCTGTAGCCATTGCCATGGAGTTAGGTTTCCAGCTTGGCTTCCTGGTGTTTTGTCATGTGCTGTTTGGCGGCCAAGTGGACAAACAGGAGGGGAGGGGTGATTTGGTTAATATCAGATCAGGCTCTATGGAAAGTCCTGGATTCTGAGAACAGAAGTTTCTGGAAAGCACACAAATAAGTAAAACATTCCCAGGAAGTGTGCAAGAGCAGAGAGAAGGTTACCCAGGTTTTCATGTGTCTGGCTTTCCTTGTCCTGTTTGCTAACCTGGGAAGCTGGACCCTCTTGTCATCCTGACTCTTACCCCTTGTCTTCCCTGTTTTTTTCACATGGGGCAAGAATAAACAGTGCTTTCAGGGAATGCAGTGTGAATTTGTGACCTCCACCCTTGTCTTTCCCATTCTGCTGCTCCTCTTGTTTTTCTCTGCCTTATACTTTAAGTCGCAGAAACTTCAGATGGGTCATCTGCGACTGTAGCACATAATAGCCTCAACTCTGGGCTTCCACGCAGCTCTCTATCCACCATTGTGCAGTAAAGAATCTCTGCTGTTTCCTCCTGACTGTCTTGGTGCTGAAAGCTGCCTGACCCTGCACTGTCTGCTGGTTGGAGCTGTGCAGCTGTGGAGCTTGTGGTTTGGGTGCTGGCAGACGCTGTCCTCACGCTTTCTTTTTGCAGCTGCGGTTCCAAGAAATATAATGAACTGGAGACCTGGCCACAGGGAGGGGGAGGTAATACCAAGAACCTGTCAGAACATCAGCCTGTGCTGGCGGGGGGGGGGATTGGGGAACACGAGTTGTGGGTGGAAGGGTGAGGCACAGGCTCAAGAGAAGCTGGTGGTGTGCACAAACTTTTGCATTTGTTTCACTCAACAGAGAAAATTGGGGGGGGGGAAGGGTGGTGTGGAAACAAATAAATGATATTGTGAACTTAGGGTGAATCTGGCAGTGAAACAAGACTTCCTGGAATCGCAAGGTGAGAACAGGCTGTGAGTGGCTTGGCTAGGAGACAAAAGCTTGAGAACCTCTGAGTGCTGGATATTAAGTAGCGTGGGAAGCAAATATTTGCATCCCTTGTACATGGAACTGCAGGTAATAGGTCTCTTCTAGTCCTTGCAAGCTCTTCCTTTGCTAGTCAGAACCAGATGCCGTTCTCCCTCCCAAGGATGTCCTGCATTTTTCCCTGTAAATTTTAAAAATCATGTCTGGCAAAGATGTAGAGGGCCTGGATACCTTCTCCTCACACTGTTTTGTGCTAGGCAATGGAATGTAGGCCCCTGAAAATCCATCACTCGATGCCTGCAGCATCTCCAGCCCAGTGCAGTGTAAAGACCCTTCCAGATGCTTTGTTTTGCACCTAGCTAGTGAATGCACAGATCTCAGAGGTGGCTGGTGCTCTTCACATCCTCTTGAATATTTATTTGCACAAAATCCTTTAAAATGGGGGAGTTAATTGATTATTGCTGTGTTAGGGGAGTTTGCAACATGCGGATAGATTGGGATTACATACACTAGTAACTGCAGAGCTGTGAGCTGGCCTCGCTCCTAAGCCTGCCCTGTTGTGCTGTCTGCCTGTAACAGATGACAGGAAAGCCTTGGAGCATACTGGCATTGCTTGTGTGCCCTGGAAAGGCTCATGGCAGTCCTGTCCTGCAAGCTGGGGTGGGAGGACAGCTGTTGGAAGCTTCAGTCGTACATAACATTCACTCCAAGGGACAGTGGTGACTATGGAGCTTCTTTCTGTGTGTCTCCTAGCTCTTCCTCTCTGCTGCTTGAATGTCTCTGTACACCTGTCTGTTGAGTGAAATGTGCAGTCTGCCCCTGTGAGCAGATGTCAATAGCTCTGTGTTTTGGTGGCTGCCTGGACAAGCCATGTCTGGGCCCCTCCAGCCCCTCCACCTTCATGCTATTGCTAGCAAAAGCAGAGAGAGGTTTCTCTTTGTTTCTCTCTGGTTTTCTCTGTTTGCCAATCAGTCCCTCCACTCCTTCCAAAAGCAGCTTTTGCTAGGAGAGGGAGCTCCTCGCACAGACTAGGGGAGAAAAGATCTTAAAAATATTCTATTTCCCCATTCTGACACAAATATCAGACCTGTACCCACATATGCATGAGTATAGGTCTGATATTCCAAGACTGAAGTGGTTGTGCCAGTGCCTGCAGCGCTGATCAGTAGGATTTTGGTGTAGGCTGTGGTGTTACAGACAATAACGATGTGTACTGTAAGCAATAATTTGAATTTTAATAACTCCTCAGTTCCATTGGCTAGCATGCTATGGCTAAACATGGAATCAGGTCACATTTCTAAGATACTTTATATTTTTGCTTGCTGCTTCTTACAGCACTTTGGATTATTTACAGTTTGCTTAGGTGATGTGGTAACTGGCCTCTGATCTTGGTGCCTCCTGCTTTTCTGCAGATCAGTTGCCCTCACACAACTGTGGGACCTGCCTGTTCCTAACTGGAGTTTGGGGGACCCGTTTTCATGGTCTAAAATGGTGTCAGTGGGAAAGGTGTGATTGGTGCTTCATCAGGTTCAATGCTCTGTTCTGCTGTAATCCTCCTTCATGAGTTTGGGATGGTTGTGTTTTACAGTAGCTCACCTGGGAAACGGGGTTGGTGAAGATACATGTGTGAAAGGTGCTGAAGTGTTCAGCATGTTGCAGGGACAAGGTGCCTCACCAAGCCAACTCATTTTCATGTTTTTAGAGACTATAAAGGCACACTGTCAAATCTTGTTTTACCCAAAATAGCATTTTCTGTGATGCAGTACATTTATCTCTCTATTGAATCCTGTAAATGGTATGAGTGAAAGTAAGCCCTTTTGAATGGCCTGCCGCTTCAGTTTAGAGTGCCAGATTGGGGAGAATTTACCTAACATATTCTAAAGGTTAATTATCTAGACTGCCAAAATGTTTTCTCTTATTTCCCACTGGAATTTTTGTAATTTCGTCTCTCAACCTTTACAACTGGTGATCAGACTGATGGTTAAGGTGGCTTTTAGCAATGATGGCGTTATATTAACAGATGTTTGTGCTCTGAATCTGTTCAATCTGAGGTGCTAGGGATATATGCAAGTAAATGTGTAACTCAGAACAGTTACTTGGGAAAACAGACACCACTGCTCCAGATGTCCCCCTCTTCTTCCTCCCAGCTTTATATGCTGCGCATGATGTCATATGGTTTGGCCCTGGCCAGAGGCCAGATGCCCACCAAAGCCACTCTATCACTCTCCTTTTCAGCTGGACCGGGGAGAAAATGTATATTGAGAGGCTTAGGAGTTGAGACAAGGACAGGGAGGGATCATTCCACAATTAGTGTCATGGGCAGAACAGACTCAACACAAAAAAAAGGAAAGAAAACTCTCTAATTGATGACACTGCCTTGCACCCCCAGTGACACCAGTCGAGTGATAAGTGTGACCAGATCTTAAAGCACCTCCTCCCACCCCTCTCTCCTTAGCAGAATTCACTCTAGTTATGATTTCACTCCCTTCTTCCCCCTCATTGTGGCACAGGGAGGGGCAGGAACTGGAGGAATGGGGGTTTCGGTCAGTTCCTCATGAGTTGCTTTCCTTCTTAGCCCGGGCTGGGGCTGGGGGGCATTCCACACGCCCTTCCCTTGCTGCAGCGTGGGGTCCCACCCACAGGAGACAGTCCCTCGTGAACATCTCCAACGTGAGTCCTTTCCCATGGGGCTTCAGCTCTTCCCCAGCTGCCCCAGCGTGGGCCACTGCTATGGGTGCAGTCATCAATCACAATGTCTCTCAGTCCCAGCCTGCTCCAGCCTGGTCCTCCATGGAGTCACAAGTCCCGTCCCCTCCCCCTGCCTTTCCCTCAGCAAACCACCTCCACCATGGAGATTTCTCTCTTCCTCTCTCACCTCTGTGTTTCTGTCTCTCTCCACGGGCTGCAAGTGCTGGTAGGGGCTTGCTCCAACATGGGTCACAGCATCTCCTCTCTGTCTCCCCCTGCTCCAGCGTGGGGCTTCTGCATGGGCTGCAGGTGGGGTCTCACCTTTTCCATGGGCTGCGGTGGGACACCCGCTCCACCATGTGTTTCTCCAGGGGCTGCAGGGGCATCTTCCTCTCTGGCACCTGGGGCGCCGCCTCCTCACCCCCACCTGTCACCGACCTCAGTTCTTTACATCTTCTCACTCCTTTCTCTGGGGGCAAAAAGCAGCTGCTGGCAGCTTTCCTTCCTAAATGTGATTCATGGATGTGCTCTGATGGGCTCGGCCTTGGTCAACAGCGAGTCAGGCTTTGAGTCGGCCTATGTTTACTCTCTGGGGCCTGCAGAAAGCTTCTTGCAGAAACCACCCCTGCAGCCCCCTCTTCTCCACCAGAACCCAGCCACACAAAACTACAACATATGGTGTGGGATACCCCTTTGTCACTGAAGTCAGCTGTCCTGTCTGTACCCCCTCCCAATTCTACTCACTGGTGGGGCAGGGTGAGGAGCAGACAAGGCCTTGACTCTGTGTGAGCACTGCTCAGCAGGAACTAAAACATCCCTGTGCTACCAAGACTGTTCCCAGCACAAACCTAAACCACAGCCCCTGCTAGGTACCAGGAAGGAAATTATCTCTGCCTCAGCACAAAGGTGTAAGTGAAGAAAAGGACCATGGTGTCATGGCCAGTTATTGCAGAATTATAAAAATGTCTCGTTCCAGTGCATTTTTTTATTTTACTTCTTGCTTTTAATACATAAATAATTGAAATTTAATTCAACATCAATTAACCTGTAATTATTTTCCTAATTTGTCAGTTAGATACACCTTCTGTTTTGCTTGCCAATCAAATGTATTTAATAAAAGAATTTATTTTCATAATTATTTAACTTTTTGATTGTAGGGAGTTACTAATGTCTGGAAGAGGGTGTAGTCTCTTCAGGTTTTCACACTATTTTAAATATCTTTTAACTTTGAAGTATTGTGATAAATGTGAGTTATGAGAGAACTAGCCGTTGCCTCAGCAAGAAGTGTATAAAATAACCAAGGCAGTAGGACAAGGGAGTCAGGAAGTAGAATACAAAGCTGAAGTAATGCCAACACCCCTTTTTTAATATACATGTGGCAAAACCTGAAATCAGTCATATTTAAATAGGAACTTTGGCAAGCACTCTAAAGATACATTCACTGTGGAATGTGTAAAGTAGAGGTTCCATGAAAAACTCCAAGCCTGAAATTGCTAATGATAAACCTTAAGGAAGTTAATAAACACTGACAGTAGTTCCATTGTATGCAAGTTACATTTGGACATTTGAAATCACAGAGTAGCACAAGTTACTGATCAGCCCTGGAGACAGATGGTTCTTCTGGTTTATTGTAGAGATTTCCAGGAAATATTTGTATGTGACCAGAAAGGGCTGGTATTTAAAAGAGTGATTTAGTGGCCAAGCAGAATTTTTTGGGTGGTTCTTTGGTGGTCTTGGAATCCTCAGCACCTGCTTCCCCAAACCAGCTGCACTTACAATCTCTGGCTCTCCACTGCAGAAGTGTTTGCAGACTGATTCATCTGGAGCTGTTAGCTGAAAGACAAAAGCCATTTTCCCACAAAAGTGGGTACATAAGGTGCTTATTTTTCCCTGTTGTTATCAAGGCACTGGTAGTCCTTTAATGGTCTACTATTGTCCTGTTGGGAGCCTGTAAGAGTCTTTTCCTCCATAATTGTCTAGGAGAGAAATCCCAAAGCAGCATCAAGGAATGTGTAATTCTGGAGGCTGTTAGCAAAATCCTGGAGTGCAGCACCAGTAACATGTTAACCTGGGTAGGACATTGCAGTGTAACAGCTCATGCCAGGCTGAGGTATCAGTGCCAAGCTGAATCTTGCAGTGAAGGCACAGTGCAGAAAGGGACCTCTCAGAATAGTGCCCTTCAGCCTGCAGGTTGCTTTTCATTCCCTCTTGGGCTTGTGTGTATGAGTATATGAGAACTCGTCGCTGAGTGGCACTGAAAGCTGTGAAGGACACAGTCTGGAGAAGCACAAAGTCTGATGAGCAAAGGCATGGGCATCTCCAGCTCTTTCCAGCTCAACATCTGGAAAAGATTTGAGAGAAAACAATGAAAACAGTTTAAGGTGCTTGTTGCTAGAAAGCCCCCAAAGGCCCAGAAGGCTGTGGCTGTGAAGAGGAGCCTAAAGAAAGTGGAGGAACCAGTGGCTCCCCAAAGGCTGTTGTTGGCAGAACCAGGCTACTGAAAAGGCAGCAAAGCTAAACACTGCTGAGTTGAAAATGGTGACAGGATCAGAAAAGCTGATTTTAGTAATGTTACTAGTAAGAAATATGGAGTGCTTACACATACCAATGCACCACACCTTTCCTTTTTACCTGTGCTTTCAGGCTCTGACAGTGGGAGGAATCATCAGAGAGTTTTATTAGAGTGGTTCGAAGCTTCTTGGCTTTGCAAGGCCCAGACAGTGTTGAAATGGGCCTGTTTCTCCATCCCGGACTGTCAAGTATAGTGCAAGCCTCACTTCTGTTCTCTAAGCACTGTGTGTGCACTTATGTGTACTTTATTATGTTGAAAGCAGTTCATGTCTTGTGGGAAACCTCAGAAAATCCTGTCTGACAAAAGTCTCAGGTGCTCAGCTGCCAGGGATGTTTGGCTGAATCTTCTCTACCCTACACACTTCATTTTTATGCCTGTTTGTGTCCTGCCTTGCTACTTACTACAGATACAAATTGGCCTAACATGAGGGGTGACCAACAACGAGTATCTTTGTAATGACTACGGCCTTGCACAGGGCATCTGTTGCACTGCACCCCAGGTAGGGTGATATATCCATGGGAGGGCTTGTGCCTTTCTGTGTAAGCATACCCAGTTTAGCTCCTGAAAAAGGCCCTTGTTTTACTAAAGAGAAGCTTACCTGCCTGCCAGGACATGTTCCTTTTAAATATTCCTTCTTATGCCAAGAACATGCAGAATTCCTTGTGAAAACATAAGGATGGTAATTTTCCTGGTGATGTCTTTGATTCTTAACTGTTGGCAAAAATCAAGCCAATTCCTTTTAGTAAATTTTGTTGGGCCTTCTGGCTTTACAGGAAAGATCCAAGAGCAGACTCAAGTGAAATAACGTAGCCATCATGGGAGCACCTGGGCCAGCAAGGCCTTGTTCCTCTACTGGTGTTTATAATGTTTCTGCCTTATTTCTCCAGTGAATATCAAGGGAAGTTCATACTGCGGTCTGAGGGAGGCACATACATGCTTTCTTTTGTAGCTAGTCACTCATTTTCACAAACCTTAGAACTGTGTATCTTTAAAAAGAGATTGATGGGAGGGAGGAGGAGGCAGGGATCATAGAGATGCACAGAGCTCTGGGAGCATGGATGAAAATCTTTTCTATGTGGCTTTTTAACAACAAAATGTAGTAGGAGTCCACAGTCTGAAGTCCACACAGGGAGCTGCTCATTTGGGTTGTTTGGTAATTAATTGCTTTTGGTTTTTATCTGCGTGTGGGATTATTGGTTTAGATGCTGTTAGGAGCTGTGCACCTGCCTCCAGATTACTTACCATCCTGAGAAAGTGTAAAAATCTTAAATTTTGAAACTGCCAAATCCTGAAAGCTGGAATTTTTTAGTAAATAAAATGGTGTTGCAGAAGATAATGTGCTCCAGCTGTTTGGTTATTGCTTCCCCCTTGGTTATTGCTAGAAGATTTCAGAGAATCTGCGGAAAATTATATCCTGAGGATTTGGTTACTAATCAAAGCACCCTGTGGGGGAGATGGAGCTGAACTGACTTCTGGCATGCCAGTTCCCTTGCTGCCATCTTAAAAATTAGCAACAAAAATACATTTCATTGGGCTACAGAGTCAAGAAACTTAAACTCCAGTCCTCAGACCACGGGGGTGTGAGTCAAAACAGCTCCCTTAGCAATTCATTTGCTTGGTTTTATTTTTTAGGATCTTGTCTCTTTAGTCTTGGAGGATGAATGTCAGAAACGTGAGAAGAATTCAGGCCTCTGCTTCCCAGTTCCTGTCCCTGATTCTGTGATCCTGGAGATTGGCTGTGGCTCTGGAGCGATTGCTCTGAGTCTGTTATCCAAACTGCCACAGGTGAGCTTTTTTCAATGCTCATGGTACAATAGATGCCTATGTTACAGGAGAATCCCACTCTTTGTTGAGACTTTGCGGACAAACTTCTTTGCTTTGATGGGACTCTGACAGTCAGGCTCTGTAAGTTCACACTTCGTAGAAGAGGGATATTTTGGAGTTGCTCTCCCTAACTGTCTTTTGGGGTAGCCAAGACAGAGTCAGAAGGGAAGAAGAGATGTGCTCATTATTTAGCTGCCACAGCTCACTGTTGATCACCTTAGCTTGCAGCTCTTGTGGGTGTTGGCTTAGTTGAATTTACAGGGCTGTCATCTCTAAAAAGTCACCTTGCTGTGAATCAAAAGATCTTGTCTCTAAGTGACTGAAGACTAAATGAATACAGGGAAGAGATTACCACAGAAGTGTCAGTACTTAGTGTTAATATGACAAGTGTATGTCACACTGCCACAACTGACAAACCACTTTTTGGAAGTTTTTTATTCCCTGATAACAGGGAACACCTTTTGAAAAGAGCAGGAAGGGGACTGAGATCTGGGTGACCAGAGCCCTTCTTGCCCCTGATCGTTGTAACATGCTTATTGAGATACTGTTGGTAAGCAGAAAGAGAAATGAATCCAAGAGCTAATCACATGTGGTTAAGGGAAAAATACTCCCCTTTCCTCAGAATTGCAGACCAGTCAGTTCCTTCTCGTGAACAAGAACTGCTGTGGCCAACCCCTCCTCTTGCAGTAGTATAATTCTTACAAGTATTTTTATACTGTTTGATATAAAAGTTGATGTTGATATAACAGTTGATGCCTGTGTTCTTCCTCCCAGTGACCTGATACGGTTAACACCTGAGCTTCATGACTTTGAAGTATGATTACTCTGATTTCCTGAGCTGTGCTTCATGCTCCTTTCCTTGCCTGTTGAAGAGCTGTGTCAGTCTGCCCCTCTAACTGATAAGAGTCCTTTCCCAGCTGACTAACACAAGTTGCTGTGCCCAGAGAAATAAGGAGCCTTGACTGATTAGAATAAGTGGTAGCCACACTGACAACTAAGTGGAGTTTACACTCTGAGTGATCTCTTTAGTGTCTGGGGTAGAATTTGGCACTAGGAAACCTTTCACTTCTGGATTCAGCTGTGTCCTTCACTTTAAGGGTCAGCTAGTGGGGTGCTAGTCTTGGGCTGTGAAATTAATCCCCCTAGGAATGATGGCTGATCACCCCATCATCTCTAAATGCAGAGCAGTTTCTTTGAGTGCACTTTCACTATATAAATGCTTACCAACACCTGTGTTTAAAAAATATTACACAAAGTGAAAAAGACAGTCAGGCCTTTGCCTGCACTTTTCCCAAGGTCAAACAGATCTGTGTAGTCCTCTCTCTTACTCTTATGCTAGAGGAGTCTCTCATACTTGACATGCAGTCAAGTATGTGTGGTCAATACAGACAGCATATGTGGTGTAAGGACTGTAGTGCAGTAACTAGGCAAAAGGTGTCTGCACAACAGGTGGAAAATGCCAGAAGCTGTGTCCAAATGGTTGTGTTAATGCTGGGAGGGATTCTGTCCACATGAGAGAGGAGAAGCCTAGGACACTTAACCTGTGTCTACCCCAGGCTAGCCAGAGTATTAAGTTTCACACTCAGGAGCTATGAATGTATCAGGTACTGTGAGTCAGTGTGATCCCATTGTTGTTGGCTGAGTGGACTCTGTCAGAAGCCTGTCTATTTTGGTGGGCTGCTGGTAGTGCTGCAGAGTGCCTTCTGTCAACATTAGCAGCCTTAGTAGAAGGGACTCGTGATCCCATCAGTGCTGTGAGATGCATTCTCCATGAGCTATTCCTTCCAGCAGCCAAGAGTGAACAGCCAATTGTCAGTGCTTGCCTTGCATGTCCCTTTTGGCAGAGCATGCCTGCTCAGGAACCTGGATGTTGTAATCCTTGTTTATTGTTTTTTCTGTCCCAGAGCCGGGTGATAGCCCTGGATAAAGAGAAGGCTGCTGTGGATCTCACAAGGGAGAATGCACATAGGTACAAGCCCACATATTACCCATTTTTTGTAAATTGTTGTTTGATAAATACAGAGTTCTTAGTATTTGGGCATATGGTTCATGTTTATTGGTACTGGGAAGCATTCCCTGGTTTCCTTAGTTTGAACTACTATAGTGTGTAAAAATTCAGGGGGAGAAAAAAGCTTCTATTTACCAGAGTGGTTTGGGGTTTTTTTCCTTGTGAATGTGCTTTGTAAAGACAGCAGCTGAAATAAACCAGTAGTATTTAAATGCTGTCTGCCTTTCCAGGGTTTCAAAGTGTTCCATGGTAACTACTCTTATTTATCCCTTTCTCTGAACTTGGGCAACTGAAGGCAGCAGGTATTAAGAATGCATATGTCACAAGGTTAAGGACAGGTATAGCCTGAACCTGTCTCTCTCTGGCTCCACATACCATTATTGCTGTGTTTCAGTTACTGATCCTCTAGATCTAAGCTTGCACACTCAAGGAGCACCTTCACTCTGATGTGTATCCCTTGGCATCCTCCTTGCAGTCTTGTGTTTGGTGAGAATGGTGCTGCTGGGTCCTGTGCTGCTTGCAAGACACCTCTGCTGTGGCTGGATGTTCTGAGCTGCTGAGTCATGGAATAATTTGGGTTGGAAAGGACCTTTCAAGCTTGTCTAGTCCAATTGTTCCTGCAGGAAGTCAAGCATCTTATGTCTGAAGTCAGGATAGCTTTGTATCAGGTTGACCCTGTCTTTCCTAGCAGCATTGCTTCCTCAGCTGGTTCTTCTTGGACTAGGTTATTCTGCACTGTCACTAGCATAGCAAGCGCCAGAGCTGGAACCTCACTATGCTTTTGAGTCCAGGATCCCAGTCTTTGTGGACACTGTAAGAGATGCAGAGCTCTAGTATGTCCTCATGTCCTCAGAAACCGCTGGGCCTAGGCATTAATTGGAGCAGTCTTGGAAAGGATTCCTGTTGCTACCTCTTACGGAGCTGTGAGTCTTAAGTGGTACTCATCAACTGACATTTCTAATCACAGGGCCCACATACCCTTTGTTCCCAAGCTGCTACCAGTGTTGGGCCTACAGAGACAGGCTACTTCTCTTTCTGGCTGCACTGAGCTGCATCTCTTCACTTCTTGCAACCCTGTCCCAGCTCTTACGAGCGTCTGAAGGGATGTGTAGGAACAGCCCTTCCCAAACTTGTCTTCTCACTCTTATCTTTTTCCTCTCAGCCCAGTTCTAGGGAGTGGGGAGCAGAAATTTCCTTCTGCTCTGTCAGTGTCAAACCAAGTTCTGTTGCAGTTTTTCATGGATATAATAAAAGCAGTCCAGAACTTTGCCTACTTGGTAGATTATTGCTCTGGCATCTGGAAAAAATAGTCTTGTTGTTAACATTGCTTGCTGTCTCAAGAGTGGCAGAGGGAGTGTAACTATAGTGCCAGAGAACCTCATATTTCACTATGGATATTTTCATTGTGTCCTTGTGGTCTTGTCCATGGCATGGTGCCCTGTAGCTCTTGGAAGAGAAGCCAGTAGTATAAGCTGTCTTACTGCTTGACTGAAGCACTAGCTTGGTTCCTGTCTTCTTTTGAGAGCTCCCATATCACAGCTGTGTTCTCTAGATGCTTAGGGGAGTGAATCTTGCTCTCACTAAATCAGTCCCAGTGCCAGATGGCCGATGTGGGCGCATTCCGAACAGGAATCCCTCCCTTTCTTGAGGCCTGTGTGTGCTGACAGGGCAGTGTCGTGGGCCCTCAGCAAAGGCACGTAGGACTTGGGTATAAGGCCTTTGTTGCAGCATGCTCTCTGAGCCCCACTGGGTACCTCTGAGATGTTACACTGAAGGGCTAGGAGGGAAACTGTCTCTACGGTAGGTCTCTCGTGGGAGGGGAGAATGTGCTGGCTAGAGCTGCCTGGTTTTGTTTTCTCCAGGCATTGACTGTGTTGAAGACAGGAGTTAGGGAACAGTGCAGACTCTGCCACAGTGTGCTCCTCTGGTCAGGGAGTGGCATCTCCTGTGGCAGGCTTGGCATCTTGCGCCACTTTCCGACTTCGCAAAGTGCTTCCTCTGACCTTGCTCAAATGTCTTCACAAAAGCCTGAGGCAAACCTCATGAGAAGAGAGGTATTTTGGTGGGTGGACTGTGTAGCTGAGGAATTAGAGGTTCTGTTCCTGCCTTGCTGTCTCTCACACTCTGTGTCTGTGGCCTGTCTTGTAGTATCAGGTTGTCACCAAGCACCAAAGCTTGGTGACAGCTTTTTCAGTCTGGCCTTTCGTTCCTGTCCCAGGAGCACCAGGAACTTTTGCTCAGGATTCCTAACGTTTATGGGGATTGCTGTTTCAACTATTTTTCCCTAATTGGGAGCATTTTCTCTAGCAAGCTTGGAGCAAGGGATGGATGCACCATGCAGTGGCAGTCTGGCAACCTCATGGCTGTTCTGCCTTGGATCAGTGCAGTGACTCAGATCAGCATCTTTGCCAAGGTTTCTCCCCAAGAAATACCAACATGTTTAAAGACCTGTTTCTTAAAAGAGCAAGCCAGCACACTAACTTCCTCACTTGTTACAGGTAAAGGAGAGGTGTCTCTGACTTCCAGTGCCTTCAGCAGTTCTGCTGGTATGAGCAGCCTGGGGGCACCTGGCTGCAGATGAAAGGCACTGACCCTGTTTTCCAGTTAGTGAGCACAGAGATGGCAGGGGACAGACTGATTGTGAGTTAGAAACTAGCATGTGAGAGACCCTTGTGGGTATGTTAAATACATTATACTGCATAGTCTGTGCATGTCCCTAAAGGAGTCCTTTTTCCTGGCTCTGTTTGGCACAGGGGTCCTGCTGCACTGCATGTGCTGGCCTCCTGGTAGTGTGCAGGAACATCTCATCACCTCAACATTGGTATGTGAGGTGAGATCCAAACATGCCTAGAAAATACTCTCAGATGCCAGAACACTGTTGAGATCTAGGTTATCAAGGGGACTGGAGAAAGAGTATGGCAAACGTGAGCACTTTGTCTCTGCTTATAAAAGCAGGTTTGTGTGAGATTTTGTTTCAGTGGGTTTTCTTTTTTTATTTTATTGTTTTTTTTCCAGGGATAGTGAGTTTACCTGGGGGAGCCCTTGTAAGTGCAATTAATGTGCAGCAGGGTGAGGAAATGCTCCCCTATATATAGGAAGGGGTGATATACAGGGGTTTTGGGTGCACAGGAACCACACCCTGAAATTTGCGTCAGTGCACGGCATGCTCTTTGCTTTGAATGTTGTTCATGGGGCAAAGAACAGAGCCTAAACTTCCCTTGTGGCTTGAGAGGAATCCAGCTACAGTTAAGGGGATAAGATATATGAGTGTCAGATCAGAGGTTGATATGTAATGACCCATTTATAGAATATGCTGCTCATGAATCTACACAAACATGTCTCCTAATCTTTCTTTTCCTGCATCTGGAATTTTACAGGCTACGACTCCAGGACAGGATCCACATCCTCCACCGTGACGTTTCATGCAGTAACTGTTTTCACTGTTATGGTCCCCCTGTCTTTCTCCCTTTTTACTTTGATGGGGGGAGGCAGGCATGAGAGGCAGCTGAGGGGCCCCTTTGGGACGCGGGCGTCAGGAGGGTGTTGAAGTTAATAGAGAAAATGGTCAGTAAGAAGTGAGCCAGTGAGGCTTTTCCCATCAGAGATTTCCAGGCCAGGTGACCAACGGTGAGAAGTTCCTGCCTACACCAAAAGGGGATTTGTTCCTGATTTTAGGTGTCTAAAGGTTGTGTCTGAGCTGATAGTCCAGGTGCTCTCTAGTGTTATGGGGAAGAGGCAAATATCTACAGAGTATAATCCATCTTGTGCTGATAAGGATGCTTTAGATAAATATGTATGTGCCTGTCCAGCCATTGGTGTTAGAGGGAGCCCAGATAGTTAGCTTAGATTAAATGTCCAGCCTTATTCATCTGAAATGAGGTGAGCTGAACGAGGGAAGGATACCTGAAACGAGTTAAAACTGCCATTTGGTGCAGCTTGTCCAGTGAGGTAGGTATGTGCTCAGTGGTTTCTTAGCCCAGAGCTTCAGCGTTGTAGGTTCGTTAGTGCCCCCTAAGGACCCCGCTGTCTCTGTCGCTGTGCTGCCTCCTAGGGTGTGTCTGCACAGACCTGCAGATCACAGTTTGTGCTTCCCATACCCCAAACAGCAGTGAGGCAGCTAGCTCCTGTCCAGAAGCCATGGAGCTGTGTTGTACCTGCACGGGTATGCCCTGTGCCAGGGGGCTGGCCTGTGGGCACTGCCACGCTCACCCAGTTGCATGATGTCTGATTCAGAGCTGCTGTGTGTCAGTCCAGACAGTCACATGAGTGTAGCGAGCTGAACCTTGCCTACAGAAGAGCAAACCATCAGATGGTTGATACTGCTGAGGGGGATGGCTCTTTTACTGTTTAGAGGTCCTTCTGCAGCTCTGATAAGAGGAAGGATATGCATCCTGACAGCTAGCCTAAGCTCCCACTTACGACTTCATAGGCTCTCTCAAGTTTTGGTTACTGATTTAGATCCAGGTGAGCACAGAGCTCCAAAGCATCAAGCTCCTGTGCTTTGTAACATGTTCTGCCAAGCAGGGCTGTTGATCTTTATACTTGCCTGTGCTTAGCTTTGTATCACTTTCACATTTAACATGGGAGAGTGAGCAGGCCAGGCTATTCAAAAAAGAAATAGGATAAAAATTTATTAGATAAAGGCAGAGCCAAACTTAGGTGGGGAGACAGTCCCCTGGATAGGAATTGGACACTGTACCTGTAGAAAAGATTGCTGTGGTTGAGAGCTGGTAGTAAATCTTTTTCTTTTCTAGGTTCTGCTAAGGAGCTGCTAATCTGGGGCCCCGTAGACTTCATAGTCAGTAACCCACCATACGTCTTCCATGAAGACATGGCTTCCTTGGATGCAGAAATTCTCTGGTAATCAGGCAAATATAATTTTCTTCTGTTCTGTGAAGTGAGGTTTTCTCTCTGCTTCCTTATATGACACACAAAGTATGCAAAGGTACTGTACATGTGTACAGGTACACAGTGTCGGTGTGTTTATATGGTGTATAATGATGCAGTGTTACATTCATACTGCTTACAGGTCTGAAACAGTCAAAAGTATTTTAAATATTTATAAAAGTGGAAAAATCACACACTTTGAAATTAACAAGTTTCCAGTTCAAACCTTTTTAGAACATTTTTCCTGTTCGACTTTTTAAAATTTATATATATATATATATAAAATTTTGGTGTGAGTTTATGAAAGAAAGTACAAGTAATCTGAGCAGCTTTTGGTAATGGAAAAAAAACTTTGGTGGAAATCTTGCAACCCATTCTCAGGATCCCAATACTTGCCTTTTGCAAACCAACCCACGCAAACATGAATAAGCTCTTTTGAGATGTGGAATTACTTTGTGTGTGCTGGTTCTTCATCTGAAATGGTTGTCATGTGTGTCAGGACAATGTCCTGTACCCATCTCTGTCCAAGATGTGCACCAGAGCAGGTTCTGAAAGCTGAGATTTCTACATCCCCATTCTCTCAGCAAGGGTAGAAGGCAGTCCAGCCTGGCTGTTGGCATGTGTTGTGGTTTAACCCATCAGGCAGCTAAAACAACCACACAGCCATACTCTCACTCCATGGTGAAATAAAGCCAGTGACCCCTTGCTGTACAACCCACTCTCTCCCTCTCCAGCTGGCATAGAGAGGGTGGTCATGCAGGCATGACCCTGGCTCCAGTTGGCTTGTCATTTTCAGGAAGAGTTCAGGAGATATTTTCTACTTCTGCTCAGCATGGAGTTTCTCAGTCTAGTGGAAGCTGCTGCATAACTCTCTGTATTTTACATAGAAGCTATGAGTGCTGTCACCTGCTCTAGGAGTACTGGAGTTCCTGTGTGTGAGGTGCACCTTTCTCCATGGAGTGGGGGGCAACAAAATCTTCAAAGGCTTGGCTCACACCACAGGTACTGCTGTTAACATGTGCTTATTCCACACTCCAGCTATGAGGACCTTGATGCACTGGATGGGGGAGATGATGGGATGAGAGTCATCAAAACAATTCTGGCTCTGGCTCCTTCTCTTCTGAAGGATTCTGGGTAAGTGTTGTTCTCTGAGTTTCATGTCTTTTGTCTATTAATTTATAGAATTTCTATTTTCTATGCCTAGGAAGAAGGTACAGAGGGAAAAGAGTTGCAAAAATGTCCCTGTCCCTCCCATCTAATAGTAGCATTTTAAAAAATGTTATGTCTCTAAGCGAAATTAGGTTGAAATAAGTTAATAAAGGGATATGAGCCTTCCTTCACCACTGATGATATCTCATAGTCATCAGTAAGAATCTTTAAAGGTCAAAGCAGCAACAGCAAAGAAAAAGTGCAAAAAAAGGAAGTTTCTTAAGAACAACTCACTGAAGGAGAAGCAATATAGAACTCTGTGAGAATGGATGTAGATCTCTCCAACCCTTTAATAAGGGGAAACTTGTTTATTGTGCCAGGATACAGTGCTGAATATCCCAGTGGAAAACACGTCAGCCAGGGCTAGTTTCTTAAATGTGAAATTTCTACAAGGCTAATGGTTCCTATTCTTAAGACTGATGGTTCCTATTCTCTGCCATTTTGTGCTTGAAGATCCACATGCTGGTACCCAGATGTCTGTTGTGCCAGAGCATTCACATATCCCATTGAAAATTCCTGATATTTTACTACCATGAGAGGTCATTAAAAATCTGGTGTTTTGGGAAGAGGGACAGTATTATTTAGAGGCATAGTGCATGCAGAATTCATTCCTTATGCTTTATATGACCACAAGAGCAGAAGATGCTTCTCAGACCTTCCCAGCAACAGAGAGTGCTCCTGTGGGGCTGTTTGTTAGGATTATTATGTTTTCCTTCCTTTTTTGCTTTTGTGAGGTGAAGCCCCTAGTGAGGAGTGGAAGTTTTTAAGGTCAAAAATGAGAGCCACACCCAGCTTTTAGTTAGTTTGGCAAATATTTAGGGAGTATTCAGTAACTCAGTTTTAGGAATTCTCAAGAGAATGCATTATTTGGGCTTGGCCTCTGTTCTTTGCCTCTTAAGCTTGTATCTTGCTGCTCCATCACAGGCTGTAACCAGTTCCATCGTCTCCTTGTGCCTGTAAGCTAGGGTGGTTCTGCCTCGTCGCAGGAGTGGAGACTCAGAAATGGGCTGGCATCAGAAAGCCTGGCTTCAGCAGGAATGAACACAGCCCTGCAGTTTCCAGGCCTAATCTTGGGGCAGTGAGGTTGCTGATTAGTTCCCTTATCACTGCTGCCCTCCCCTTTGGACAGTCCTTTATGCCCTAACTGATTTATGGAGACATTAACTGCAGGAAGATGTGTGTACTAGCTTGTACTTTATGACTCTCACTACTGGGACTGAATGTCACCCTGTTTATACAAAGGCAAACTTGGTGGTGCCAGTCCAGTGCTCAGTTTTCATACATTTGCATCATAAAACTTCATTCTGGCCTTAAATCTTTGAGAAAGGCAGAGCTGGCAGTATCTCTGCATAGGGTTCAAAAGGGATCCTTACATCTCAAGGGAGGCAGTTGGGATCTGCATCTTAAATTTTCCCATTTCTTGCACTGATAGGAGTCATCCAGTATATGGACCTTAATTTTTATCATCTTAGCAACCCAAGTGTGTGCATCTCTCCACTTCCTACTCCCACATGTGTCCTTTCAGGAGTGTGTTTTTAGAAGTTGATCCCAGACATCCAGATATGGTGGAGAACTGGCTACGGGCACACCCCAACTTACTACTTGTCCTTCATGCCATTCACAAGGATTTCTGTGGCAAGTAAGTCTCCTTTTTTATCTTCAGATTTTTGCTTCAGGTATAGGTCTGTGTCCTTTGTAGATTATGTCCCTGTACCATGATTTATTAAATGAACCCAACCAAAGAAAGTCCACAGCTGAAGCCAGTCTTCATAAATGGGGGCTTCCTTCAAGTATCTCAACCTTATATTCTGATGTAGCCTGGCAGGTGTTTCTGAGTCAGAAATTCTGATGCAGATAAGCATTTCTGATGGGGTGACTAGCTCTGGTGAGATTATTGCCATTGGGAAATTGCTGCTTTTATAGGATGGAGGTACAGGCTTGTTCTCCCTAGCGAAACTTAAATCTCTAATCTTTCTTTTTCCCCCAGGCCTAGGTTTCTGCACATCCAAAACCAAAGCAGGTGATGGCTGTATAAGAAATAGCTCTTCCTGCAGTATGCCTTTTGCTGGTAAGCCTTGCTGAACAGCTTGTTGAAAACTACGTGGCAAAAGGAATCTCCACTTCATCCCTGGCACACTGAACTCTCTCTGCAGACCTGATGCAGCCTTCAACCAGAGATGCAGAAGTTCAGTAGAGCTCGTAGAGATGTTTCACCTTCTTTGGGGAAATGCACGCAACTTTTTAGATTGCTTTGTTAAAGTGACTCATCAATCTCAGGACCCAATACAGAAGAGTTCACAGCTCCAGATATTTAAATTAAAATACAAATTATCAACATGTCAGGTCACCCATTTAACCTAGAAAGAATTTCACTCTGGTTTTGGGCTCCAGTTAAATTCATATAGAATGTGCCCAGGTTGGAGGACGGGTCTGAACTCTGGCTTGTATAAGCACATGGATTTGCTGGTGTAACAGGACATGACTAACCTGCACATTTGAAATACAGTTCTATTCCAGGATCCTGATACCTCAGAGTAGATCTCAAACAGCAAGTGACATGTCACTGAAGGATCAGTTCACATGTTACACCATCTGAAAATACAGCACCTGACACTTGGTGGATGCTGCCAGAAACAATCCAAACACTGTAATAAAGATAGTGCTTCAGATCCGTGTCCTTACAAGAATTGCTGTGCAATTACATTTCCAGACATGCTAGCAGACCTGAATAAACATCAGGCATCTGCACATTACTTCTCAGAGTGATGGAAGGGCCTGGCTGCCATGGAGGGGGTTCAAATGCAAGATTTACAAAGGAGGCCAGATGCCCTGCTCCAGTTTCACAGATGGAGAAGTTGAAAAACAGGAGGTGAAATGACTTGTACAGAATTTGACAACAGGCTGAGTTTGGAGTAGGTTCCATCTCTTGACAGCCGTGGGAATAGCTGAGGTCTGTTTCTTTGAGAAGGATGACTCAGAGTAGGGCTGCCTGAAACAACATTGAGAGAAGTCCCTGAAATGGATGGTCAGCATCATGACATTATAAATAATGGCAGGATTAAATTCAAGCCCCTTCATGTTGTTTCCAGTGTTGTGAGTTCCCTTCCTGAACAGAACTAGTCTGGGAAGAAAGGTCGGAAAGCAAACCAAGGGGTCCAGTCTCCAAGTCTGAATGGAAATGCTTGCTGGGCCAGTGGAAGTGAGTGCTCAGTACCTTTCAACCCGTTGTACTGCTCACCCTGCTCTACACACCCCAGCCTACAAATTCTGGTCAAAGAGGTATTGTTTGGTTTGTTTTTAATAATAGTTTAAGGTCTTTTTTTAAAGTTCAGTTTTTTCAGACTTTTTTCTTCAATTTTTCAACAGAGTTCACAGGTTCCATCTGGGCCATGGCAGTGTTTATGTATGAAACAGCAACCCATGGCCCGTACTTCTGGAGGATACTTTAAAAGCTAGATAGTTCACTGGCTTCTGAGAGTGTTAAACGGCATCATGTTGCATTTTTCGAGGGGTAGGCAGATTCCCTGCAGCAGGCTAGAGTTAGATGTCCCTCTGAGGGCACTGGTGGCTGGGCTGCAGAAAGCCTTTTCTCGGAAGCATCAATCACTTGTCAGGGCTCTGAGCAGGACACTTTCTCTGTGAGACAGACTCTTGGTCTAATCCAGTGGGACAAGTGTTAAATTCCTGTGTTTATAGCTAAACCAGCAATAAAAACACTTGCATTTCTGTGGGTTTGCGTGGTGTGGTGGCTGTGTGTCTCAGAAAATCACATGGTACTGCTGACCTTCCCCTCAAGACAAGAGTGGAGAGAAATGGTTTCCTCCCGGGAGGCTGGGTTGCTCTGTGAGACTGGCACCCAGGGGCTGTGCTGGTGGCACCATGTGTGTGTAGTGGCGCAGGCTCATTTTGGGACAGAAGCACCGCAGAGCTTTTCGAGGAGGTGGGGGGGCTGTGGTTTGAAGGACCCACAAGCACCCCCCACACCCTGGCTAGAGCACCAGACCCTGTCTGTGTTGCCTGTGAGCGGGAGGCTGCTGAGGCCAGCAATGTCCTGTGCATGTGAGCTCTCTGTAGAAGCAGAGCTGTTCCCTCAGGCCACGGAAGGCTGATGCTTGAGTCGGCATTTTACATAATCCAGTATCTGGCACAGTTTAATTCCCTGGGCCTTACTAGGTCTTTTGGATTGGATCAGATGGTGATTTGTTTCCTGAAGTGATGCTTTCAGAGGGGGCTTTGTTTTCCTTTAGAGCCATGAAGAGTGAGGTTGTGTGGCACTCTTGTCTGTGTTCTGGAGAGTTACCAGGCATGAAGTACCTACCAGGATAACGCTGTCTGGCCCTGAGGTTGGTAAAGCTTGGCCGTTGGCAGAGCCCTGCAGATGGTGCTGTGGTCCCAGCTTAGCCGTGTCTGCTGGAGAACGGTCCTGCCCCATGCTCCCCACTGGGTAGGGAGCCCACACGGGTCAACAGAGGGCTGTGGGCAGGTGCAGCTGCAAAGGGGCTTTAACCTCTGTTCCTGTGCTAGAAGAACAGATCTGTGGTGCGGGGCTTATATGGGGAAGCTGGAAGGGGACACAGTTTTGGGGTTGTACCTCATGCTGATAATGGGAGACCTGAAGTCCCCCTAGGGCTGCATTATTCCATGGTTTTGGAAAGCTCTATTATACTGGAGGACAGAGATACAGTACTGGTCTTGTTTGGGTGTAATTTCCATGTAAGCACCCTGAAGCACAAGTACCACTTGCACAAGTGTTTTCAGTCTTCCACTCAAGATGTGGGGTGACTGGGACTTTCTCAGGGGTCTTAGAGAGTCAAAGAAATGGATTTATCCTCACTGTGCCCTCAGCTGAGCCTCTGGTCTCGTAGCTTCTTTTCAGGTGAGGAACTGATGGACACACAGAGTGACTCCACCAGGGTGGCACTGGAAATCTCTGGGGAGCCAGGAGACTGAATGTGTGTGGAGTACTGGCCAGCACTCAGTTCCTCGATGCAGGGCCATAGATCAAAATGGGTTGGAAGAGAGCTTGACAGTCATGTAGCCCAATTGCCTTATCTAAATAAGAATCAACTTGGCTTACATCATTCCTGGCAAATGTTTGCCCAGCCTGATCTAAAAGGCTTCCAGTACTGATAAGGACTTTTGTTTGTGATATGTTCTGGTGCTTTGTTCTTCCTGCTAAAAAGTTATCCTCTATAGGGAGTCTTCCTTGCTGCCTGTAAAGCTGAGTACTGCTGCTCCTGTCCTGCGGTGGAGAAAGCTGACTCCTTAGAGCAGCTTCTGTGTGGTAGTCTGTTCCTGTCTTTTCCTCAGGCTTAATTGCTGAGGAAAGAACACCAGCACTGTACTGTGCGTGTAGGCTGCTTGCACACCCTTCCCTCCCTGCTGGAGAGCTGCAAAGGAGGACCAGGTGACCTGAAGGGTAGTGTGCTTCATGCACATTGCAGGTGATACTTGTGCCTATGGTGATTGGAATAACAAAGCTGGTACAGCTCATTTTATTCCAGGAAAGGAGTCATTTCCTAAGCAGTGAAGACCAAGCCAAAACTTACATTAACATTTTGTTTGTCTGGGCAAGTTTTCAAAAGCTGTATTTAAGTTTTAATAAACTACCATTTTTATTCAGGGTTGCATCCGGAGCCACAAATGGCAAGAGAGAGAAGGCTTCTCTCACAGTCGTGAAGATGATGAGATACCAAGAGTGACTTTATCCAGTTTCCAGCCTGTTTCCTCTTCCATAGACGTTCTGATACACTTTCAGTGTTGGTCAGGTCCCACCTGGAGTGTTGTGTCCAGTTCTGGGCTCCCTGGGATAAAAAGGACAGGGATCTCCTGGAGAGAGTCCAGAGGAGGCTACGGAGATGATGAAGGGCCTGGAGCATCTCCCTTGTGAGGAAAGGCTGAGGGAGCTGGGGCTGTTCAGCCTGGAGAAAAGAAGACGAAGGGGGACCTGATTAATGTTTATCACTCTCTGAAGGATGGGATGCAGGGGGAAATGGGCAGCCCCTTTTCAGTGTCTGTGGGGACAGGACAAGGGGCAATGGCTGCAAGTTGGAGCAGAGGAAGTTCCCCACCACCATGGGGAAGAACTTTTCCCCAGTGAGGGTGAGGGAGCCCTGGGCCAGGCTGCCCAGGGGGGTGTGGAGTCTCCATCTCTGGAGAGATTCCAGCCCCTTCTGGACGCCGCCCTGTGCACTATGAGCTGGGAGCTGCTTTGGCAGGGGGTTGGAGCCCATGAGCTCTGCAGGTCCCTTCCAACCTCTACAATTCTGTGATTCTGTGAAGTCTCAGATGTTCCTCCCTGCCAAGTGTCATGTCACAGTCCTTCTCTGTTTCTTTTGCCTGGCAGCTGCTTACAAATCTCAGCACAGACTATCCAGTCCCCAGTGAACACAAGAGGCTGGTTAATTCTACTGTCCTGCAGCCCCAGGGTCATGGCCAAAGCATGCTCTCCATTCAGCTGTTGCAGTTGGGATAGGTAGCAGAAGTTCCTGTAACCTCAAGGATGTTCTAAAATGTGGCTTAGTTGTAGAATCAGACCTATAGCCAACTTTCCTCTGCCTTGCAGTCCCCTCTCTGGTTATGCCAGGTCACTTGGGTTGGCATGCCTGGGGTTCGGAGTTTGCACCTGAACTGTGCTGATGATTTGCCCCCTGGCCTGGTGTGGTGTCTTTTAAGTGTCTGCAACCAGGAGGTGGTGTTTGGTGGGGCACTGACCTATATCATCTCTCTCGTTTCACCCCTCACTGCCATGACGTGTCACAGAACAGCCTTTCAGGGTAAAAAGGACAAGCGATCTGCTAAACTGACTGTTCATGTAACTTGGGGGTTTTGAGGGTGCATGAGGGTCATGTTACTCTCTAGGTAGAGGAACAGAGCAGACCAAGGAACATGCTTGTCCTGAGAGGTGTGATCATGCTAACTGACGTGTGCTGTGCTGAACTGAATGCCATGCTAGGTTTCCTTCTGGGCTGGATCCTGGGATCAGGCCTTTGGGGAACAGGGTGCATGCAGATACACTGGAGTTTTTGCAAGATCAGCTGTTTTTCAAGAGGCATGCTCTTGAGCAAACTGCATTAGACTTCTTCCTCTCATGCCCGAGGAAAGAAATCCATCTGCCTGTGGATTCACTGTGGGGACAGAGTAGGCAGGGATGACAAAAGAGGAGGAACCTGTTTGCAGCAGTTCCTGCCCACAAGCAAGGCCTGAGTAATTCCAGCTGCACCCAAAGCAGATGTGACTTGCACTCTCTTCTCCATCTGCTATTGCTATGTCAGAGGCAAATAAGCTGCCATTGCACTTTGCTACTTTTGGGTAGTTTAATGCTGCTGTTGGAAACTTGCCAGTGGTTCCATCCTATCTTGGGATTCACCAAAGCTGGAGTCAGATCCCTGTGGCGTGACCATCTGCAGGCCTGACCTTGGGCACATTACTGCTCCCTCTACAGTTGCAGTAATATCCCTTTGCTGTCTTGCTGTAAGAGTACCTTGTACAGATGCTGTGGGGTACTCAGTTATTTAAGAAGGGACTATGACCATCCTATGGCAACCCCTTTTCAGTTACATCCACAACGAGCAACGAATGAGCCAACTTTGATGAAATCCATCTCATCTGCTTCTCAGTAACAGGACACACCACCCTGCTGCAGCATAGAATCAGATTTGCTTTGCTGATTTCCAGCACTGCCAATAGAAAACCAAAGGATGTGGGAGTAAGCCAAAGCACCAGCACTACTGTTTCTGTAGCAGGTGCATCTCAGTGTGATGAGAGCGTGACGCACAGAGAAACCAGCCTGCTGCAGCGTGCTGAGAAGGTGCATCCTGTTCACAAAAGAGAGGGTAGCTTTCAGAGTGCATGAACATCAAGTATGTTGCTACTGCAGACAGGGAGAGAAGTGCTGCCACATGTTGTGGTCTCCATGGTTTGTCTCCTTTATGTGGTTGATGTCAGAACTGTAGCTTTAAGTGCAGCTTCTAACTCTAAAAATCTGCTTCATCTTCTCCTTTCACCTGCAGACCTGAACGGGCCCTCTTCTGTGCCTTGCATCCTAGCATTTTGAGCAGAGCAGGCATCACCATGTCATTTCAGTTGTAGCTACCCTCTCAGCGTTGTGGTGGCAGCCATGGCTATGTGAGCAAGGTGGCCCCAGGACAGAAGGCCTTAGAACAACTGTGTGGGAGCAAGCTGCTGCCTGGGGAGGAAGGGGCCTAGTCCCCAGTGAGTATGTGAATATTTGCTTTGAGTTCAGCTTGCCTCAAAGGGCTACATAAGTAGTCTCAGGCTTCATCTTTTCTGACAGCTGGGATGTTCTGAGATCAGCCTGCCATGGCAAGGAGCATCAGGAGACATTGCAGAGATTCTCAGCTTCTGGGATGGAATTTGCAGCGTGGCAAAGAGTTTGCTATCTAAATATCTGGGACTCACAGGTGTGATGAGAAACCCAGAGAAAGGAAGAACTCAGCAGAGTCACAGGAAGAGCTCAATCATTCTGGCAACCTAGCTGCAGCTGTTCTTGTTTCTCCCTTTACAGGTTCTCCATCCCAGCTGTGCCCTGGGGGGGATGATAGTGCCTGGAGAGTAGGAAGTTGTTATTGTTACTCCTTCCTGTTTGTGTGAAGAAAGGTTGGGAGAGTGTGACTAGAGAAATTTCAGTTTGGAGAAACTCAGTCTTGAGCTATAGCATGAGGGTAGTTTTCACAGTTATTTCTGGCATAGTTGTACTAAGCACTGCAGCACCTGGGTGTACACAAATGACAGGTGAGATGGAGAAGGAAAGGAGTGGTGAAGAAATGATTACATGAAGTTTATCTAAAGCAGGTGAGATTCTTGAGAAGGGGTGAGTTAAAATGAAGCTGATGCTTTCAGAGGGGTGGCTTGTGCTGCCACATTCCTGCTTTGCCACTCTGAAATCAGTAAAAGTCTGGAGCCGAGTCTTCATAAGGTACAAGTTGTATATGGGGGGTAAACTCTGAGCATCTCTCCTTAATGTCTGTACTTCAGAGAGTGAATAGAGCCCCTTCTCTAGTGTGGATGGCTTTCTGGTGGACCACAGGCAGTGGGTGAGCAACAGTGGACTAACCACAGCACTCTGAGGAGCCTTGTTCTATGGAGAGCAGCCCTCTGCTCAAGGGCTGTCACAAGATGCTTCTTGCCCGAATGTATGAGGGGCAGAGCTCTTCGTCAGGTGGGATGTCTTCAGCAATTCTTACATGGGACATTTTGGTTTCTACTTCATGCTAGCTGCTGTCTGTCACTTTAGGTCCCCACCAGGCTCTTCCTTTCTCGATGGCTAGTTTGTCTCCTGTATTTTGTGTGTGTGGTACAGCATGCATAGAGTGGGGCGTGCCCATCAGCTCGATAGCGTGGTGCCTGCTGCAGAGAAGTCCTTACAAGCAAGAGCTGCAGCACCCAGCAATGCTGGTAGAAAAGTGGCTTCTGCCATCAAAATGTCATCTCAGACTGACTGCAACGTGAACACAGTTGCTTGGGTTATTGAAAAAGTTGTGAATTACTGCAAAATTCCTGGCCTAGCATTTGGCTTCTATTAATTACTTAGGCTTGCATACTGCTTTGATGTTGCAGCTCTGAATCCAGAGTAAGCACTTACAACTCCAGTGGTGTCATCCTGCTCACCCCAGCTGGGTTGAAGTTGGCTCACCTGGTGATATCTGGTATTTCTATTTTGTGAAAGAAGCATCCAGCCATTGGTTTAAGCCTTTCCAGGGACTAGTGGCTGCTAAGCTGTTAAATCTGTTCTCCTTTCACATTGCTCTGCCACTTACCTGCGAGAGACCTTGTCGCTATCCCTTCTGACTTTGAGCTTGCTGCTTTTCCGGAGTCCATCCCTGAGCCTTTGCTCAGGTTCATGGTGTGTTTCTGTTGCTGCAGTGCTTAGAAGATTTTCTCACAGGTTGCTTCATCTCTCTCTAGCTCTCAGTACTCTATTCCCCTGCCAGTATCTTGTTGTGTAATTCTTCCCCTACCAGTACTCTTGGCTTGCATGGGTACATTTCTTTATGCTAGATAATTTGGAGTAAGCTGGTGATAGGAAAAATCCAAATTGAAAAGGTAGTTTTGTCTTGCATTCATTGTCCTTCGTGGTTTTGCTGCTGATAGGTGGGAGTCATGGTCCTGGCACGCGCTGCCTTTGCTTGGGAAGAGCAGATTAAGATCACACTTTGCTCAAACAAAGCCTCTTCATTTGCTGGGTATGGGCAGCGAGCGCTCATGCTGAAAGTAGAATTTGTACTTTAGCTTCCAGGTCAGTGAGTTTTTTGTCTCGTTTGTGTCAGCAGACAGGAGCCCTTTGTTCAGCATCACAACTTTCTCCTCTGCAGCACCACACACGTGTGCACACACACGTGATGCAGATCCTGAATTGTGCAATAAACTCCACACACCAAGTTCTTTGAGCCCAGCGAACATGTCACCTGTTGTGCTTCAGGTCTTCATTGCATGCCCTACTGTCCAGCAATAAAGCCAAGAGTGTGGAGCTAGTTATTCTTGTCATTTTGGCTTTTCTATGCTGTCCTTGCCTGTGTGGGACAGAAAAGGGGCATAAGTACTTAGTGGAAATAGTGTCTTTGGAAAGATGGCATTTGTAACTTGTGAAAGCTGGATAATTTAATGAAATCAGTCAAGTATTAAACAAGTATTTCATTTTGTAATAAACTAATTGTGTTACTAAGTGGGCACAAGATTAAGGCCAGGGTAGGTCATGAGCATGATAGCTCATGAGTCACGAGCACCAAAATTGAGAAGAACGCATCCGGATGAACACCCTGTAGCCTGTTGCTTGTCCTGATCACAAGGAAATGCTGCTTTAACTCCTGCCTTTGCAGCAGTTGGCGCTTGCTAACGTCCTCCTCTGCTCATGCAGTCTGACAAAGCAAGAAGGGAGGCACCATGCCGCTCCTGAGCACCCTTCTGGAAGGTGTGGGCGCTTGCCAGAGGTGCCTGAAGCACCCGTTTGTGGGCAGAGGGGTACAGCCCACACAGGAGCGTGATACTTCTCCCTCTCGAGGTCTGACCTGCTGCTTTTCTACCCACAGTGGGCAGAGGAGTGAAAGCAGCCCCCTTGCTCCTTGCTCTTCTAATTTGGCAGCGCCTTACTCCTCCACCAAAGCTCTGCTCAGCCCTGGAGCACTCTCCACCCAGCCGTGCCTGACCTCACTGTTTGTGCTGGGGATCCCTGCAGAATTCCTTCGTCCTCATCCTCTTGGACTTTGGCCCTAGCAAAAAATCCTACTCAGGCTTCTCAGAATTAACATGCATTAGCCTAACTGAGAATTACCCTTTCCTGGGAAGTTCTGACACTGTAAAGCTTGTTTAGTTGTTTTCCCCCTTTTTTAATCAGAATGAAATTTCCTGTGAGGACACTGTGTCCCAAACTTTGAGTTTTAGAAATGTTTTGCTCTTGGGATTTCTGAATTTCTGGTTTAGTTATATCCCTTCAGAATTGTTGTACTGCTTATGTTTACTGCTTGTTTGCTAAGTCAAGACTTGTAACAGAATAGGTCACAGTATGTATAATATATCAGAAAACAAAAACCAGTGGTTACTGGGTTTTTTTGTGTTTGGTTTTTTTTTTTAATTGATAAGAACAGCTGCTGCTTAATGACTGACACACCTTATCTTATTCTCTAGAACAAGAAGTCCCTTGTTTGCAGTGTAATAGAAGTCTGGTGGTGCCAGTACAACTCCCAGGGACGCCTCTATCTAGCAAAGCAGGTAACATCTCCTTCTGTAATAAGTAGCAATTCATCGTAATGGCCTAAAAAGTAATAAAATATTTCACTCCTTCTGTCATGTTGGGACAAGGTAATAACAAAGCATGTGGGATAAAAGCCCCTAAGATAAAATATGTATAATTTGGAAGTTCTGAAATAGAGCTGCTGGACTCTATTAAGAGCTATCTGCTCTTAAAAGAAGTTCTTCCCAAGAGGGTGCTTTGGTGCTTTTCTACTAGTTTTCCTGTCCCAACAAAGGTGCTCTTTGTTCCACTCCTTATCACTGTGAGTAGACAAGTCCTAGATGTTTCTTACTGGGACTGAAACACAACTCTCCATAGTGAAAGTCCTAAAAATTCCTTCATTACACAGGCTGCCCTCCTATGGTTCTTCTCCTGTGCTGCCTGTAACACATCATGTCAGGTGTGAAATAATTCTCCTTATCCTGAGGCAGGAGCATGCTGTTCAAACAGCTGCCCCTTTCCTGCCCCTCTTACAGGGAAAGCCAAGAGAAGAGAAGGCTGTGGGGGGACCTCATTGCAGCCTTCCAGTCCCTGAAGGGGGAAACAGGAGGGGAATCAGCTTGTTCAAAGGGTAGAGACTGGCAGGACAAGGGGGATGGAGTGAAGCTAAAGGAAGGAAGGTTTAAATTGGATATTACGGGAAGTGGTGCCCCATCCCTGGAGGTGTCCAAGGCCAGGTTGGCTGGGGCCCTGGGCAACCTTGTGTAGCTCCAGGCCTGGAGGTTGGTGTCCCTGCCTGTGGCAGGGGGTTGGAGCTCTGTGACCCTTGGGGTCCCTTCCAACCCAGACCAGTCTGGGATTCTATGAAAGGTCAGTGTGCTGTCACTGTTGGGCTTCTTCCACAGAAGCCACCCCACACATGGAGGAAATGGCAAGTGTTGTCATGCCTACTTCTCCTCTCCAAGGTGTTGCCCAAGCAAACAACACAAATGTGTTGCAAAATACCCAGGATGGCCTGAGTAGGGAAGATAGCTCTCTACAGCTACCTGAAAGGAGGATGCGGTGAGCTGAGGGTCAGTCTCTTCTCACAGATAATTAACAATAGGATAGGAGGGAATGGCTGCAAGTTGCACCAGGGGAGGTTCAGATTGGAAATTAGGAGAAATTTCTTCTCAGGAGTGGTTGGGCATTGGAACGGGTTGCCTGGGGAGGTGGTGGAGTCACCGGCCCTCAGGGTGCTCAATGAAAGATTAGATGAGGTACTCAGGGACATGGTTTAGTGAGTAATAGAGGTGGTAGGGGGACAGTTGGACTAGATGATCTTGGAGGTCTTATCCAACCTTAATGATTCTATGATTCAGTGATGGCATGTGTGACTGGGGCACCACAGAGCTAATAGAGGCAAAGTTTTCTTCCCTGTCCTGCTTTGTGCTGAGATTCCATGAGTGGAGGGTGGGCCTTTGCTGCTCTTGAGGAAGGTGTTTCTGTGGTACCTCAGCAGTCAGCCCTGCAAACACTGGTGGGAAGCTACAGTTCAGGGAACCGAATTCCAGTGTGACTCACAGCACAGGTGAAGAGTTTATGTCTTAAATTAATTCCATGCAGCTATTACACCACATAGTTAAAAGAAAACAAACTGATACCATAGAAACAGCTTGTTTGATTTAAGTAATCCTAGAATCAAAGAATTGTGTGGTTGGAAAAGACCTTTAAAATCAAGTCCAGTTTGGGAATAGGATCCACAGTGGAAGAGCAGGACTGCAGTGGCAGTTGGGTTTGTCAGTAGGATATTTTAGTTGCAGTCGGTACACAATCCAGGCATCAGTAGTTTCAAGATACAACGTATCCCAGCAGAGAAGTGTGGGGTCAGCAGTGTGGTGCCAAAACTGGTCTGCCTGTAGCAAAACAGAGCTGCCATATTCACCCCACTCCACGGGTTTAAAGACTTTCTTAACAGTACAGTGAAAGAAACTCTTACCTCCCAGGGATGGCTAAGCTCTCCAGAAGTCAGAAATAAAGATGCAGATGGCTTTGCTACAAACACAGTGATAAGAGGATGAGTGACAGCTTTTGAGTTCCTGTAGACCAGGCAGATTTCATGAACTGGTTTATGCTGTGTGACCTTAACACCGTTATTACTGCCAGGATCTGAGCAGTGTGCGAGTGAAGGGTATGAGGGCAGTGGCTGGCACCATGCCACTGAAACAGCACTGGATGTGTTCCCATGGGGGTGCTCTTTGGAATTTTATTTCCACAAGACAACAGATGTCCCCACTTACCCAATTCACAGAATTCAGTTGAGGGCTGGAAAACGGAAGAATTCTTTATTCCCTAGGCTAAGATCTGGGTTCAGCTACGTCCACATTGATTCTCTATGCAAGTATGAAGAAGCCTTTGCTTGTTCTTAAATGGTATTTTGTATGCCACTTATTCCTTGTCTGGGTTTATACTGAAAGGGGATCTTTGAAAGGCTGTAATCTGGGAAACATCATAACTGTGTGCAACACTAGAAGCTACAGGGAAACCCCAGAGCAATGGAGCCTGCGATATTTCTGCCCATGAGCAAGGAAGCCTGAGGAGAACTGGCTCATGTTAAGAAAAGGATGTTCCTGGCAGCAGGGATGGTTTGGTGTATGTATCTGGTGATCGCGAAGAGGCTGTTTGGCTGCATTTTGGAGCTTGTAAGTCTAGGGAAGGGCTGTGTAACTCTGAATAGGTCAGAGGCCTTAGATTTGAAGGCCTAAGGGAGGTTCTGCCCTCCTGCCACCACTGACTGAGCCATGGAAGGTCCAGGCTGAAAGCCAGAGTCAGGGGCGTTTAGAAGAGTCTACCAACAAGAGAAGGAGGTACAGGATCGGGGTCTCTTCTGTGGGGGTTGGTTTGCTTTAAAGCTGGGGAGCAGGGCAGTGTGACTGGTAGCCACAGAGTGTGGGGGAGAGCCCCAGGGAAGTGCAGACAGCATGGGACTCAGCACTGGCACCAGCTTTGTGCTGCTCCTCAGCCGGTGTGGGAATGATGTGTGCAAGGTGCTGGCAGGTGGGAGTAGTGGAGGGAATGAGCTGAGTGCTGAGGAGGCTGCTGGAGGCAGCAGAGGAACTTTGATAGCAATAAGAACATATGGTGGAGAAGTGTTGGGGCTGATGTGGTTGTAGGATAGTTTCGAGGAGACAGTCCTGCTACAAATAGGGAGGTTTAAAACCAAGATGCAAGAGTGTGCCAAGAACATTGTGTACATTCTGTCAGAAAAATGTACTCACACAGGAGCAGGTGCAGAACGGGGCTGGGAGGATGAGTAAGGGACAGAAAGCCAGCAGATGAGAGAAAACTAAGAGAGATGAGTTTGTTTTGCCTAGCAAAGCAAAGACTCAGAGAGAAATGTGGGGTCTTGCTGCAAACACTGCATTGCAAAGTAAAACCTAGAAGTGAAGAAAAGGTCTTTATCATAAAAATCAATGCTAGCACCTGGACAAATTGGTACAAATTTGCTATTAATAAACTTAGCCTGGAAATTAGATTTTCAACCACTAGAGGAGTGAGATTCTGGAGGAGTCTTTCAAAGGGACAACTGGAAACCAAAGGAGCTTTGTAAAGAAGCCTGAGGAGCCTGCAGTAGCAAAGGTAGAGTAAATGAAATCTCTGTCAGTCTCCTTTCATTTTATGCATGTTGGTGCTGTAGACAGCCTGACCCAGTAGTCCAGGCAGGACAGCAAGTAGGAGGTGGAAGCAGCAGTCAGCATCTGTAGTTAGGAATCAGTATGAGTTACTAGTCAGCTGCAGGAGGTGGGGAGTGTCAGAGTAGCTGAGCTGTGCAGATAACCCAGCTTTGGCTGTGTCTAGTGCTTAGGAACAAAGACTTTGCCAAACTCAATTTAGAGCCTTTCCACAGCATCCTTTAGAAGCAAAACTTGTACAGTGGGACTCTGTGGTAAATGCTCTCTCTGCGCTTCCCATTTGCTGCCATCTTCTGCTCCGTTCTGCCATATTCTGGCTCCATTGTGGCTGTAGTAGGGTGGCTTTGTCTCTGTGCCTCTAATTCCTCATTCACAAAAGATTAGCATATATCTTAGGATATACTTTGAGAATACCTCTAATTTTGCTGGAGACTTCCTGAGAGAGCCCTTTGGCACGAAAGGATAGAAGAAGGGTTAGCAAAGTTTAGCAGAGAATCATTTTACAAACCAGCTGAAATTGTGTTGGTGCTTTTTTGTATTAAGAGAAAATAAAGTAATTTTTTGAAAGTGTTTTGAGTGTTATCCAAGGTCAGAACTAAGGAATGTTCACCCATAAGGTTTTCAGGCTACAAAATGAGAGGAAAATGCAAACAGATAACCAAAAATCAACCAGCTAAAACAAGAGCTTCAGTCCTTAATGGTGGAACACAGAAAGGAATTCCCAGAAGTGGCAGTTCTTTGGAACTGGGATAAAGAATGCAAGAAGGAAGCAATAAATAGAAGATGTGTCTGGACAGAAACATGAGGAATGAAAGGAGGAGTAGTAGGGCAGGCAGAGCAAGTATCTTTTTTCTAATCAAATATGAGCATTCAGGGAAAAGAGAGAGTTTACTTCTCATTCCTTCTGGCTGCAGACCTGGACAACATCAGAGTTATAGGAAAGAAAACTGGAGGAGCATTATTGCTCATCTGAAGAAAAAAAATCTGCTGCTGCTTTGAATCTTGCCATGATATCCATGGTGTAACTGCTGACTTTGGTTTTCTTTGCAGTATTTTTCTCTAATAGAGTTTACTTATTTGTCCCCCAGTGTGATCCTGACTTGGCAGTAAAACTAAGCAGAGAGCTGGAAAGCTGCCATTAATTGATGGAGCAAGGGCATTGGAGGGATAAAGTGAATATAAAAATGGCACTTCCCAGAGGATGCTCTTACCCGGTGATGTGAGAAGTCCCAGGTCTTTCAGAAGTGGCCCGTCTCTCTTGCCACCAGCTCATTAAAGCATGCTGCCCTTCCATTTTCAAGTGTTTGTGGAACCAGCAGAGAATTTTGATAGGGAGAGGGAAAATCATGAGGGGCTGACACCAATGTGATCTCACAGTAGGCTATGACAAGAAGCTTCATCCTCTGCAGCCTATGTAGCTTGACACCTGCAGTCCTTACACAAAGGCCTGAGCTCTTAGCTCACTCCTTTCCAGTGTCTTTGGACCATTTGGCTCACTTGTAGTGACATTAACTGTCCTGTGCATGTACTGATTTGGTACCTTGGTTTTATATTCTTCTTTTGGTGCACAGAAATAGTGTGATTAAAGCCAGGCTTCAGGGATGCATGACCCATGGTTGCTATTGTCTCTGTGGGATATTTCACCCCATTTGACCTGACAGATCAAGAGAGACTGGATTGAATCCTGGTCTTACCTACTAGAAATAAAGACCAAAACTTGCATGTATTCTGTCTGTCCTGTCTTGAAATGAGTGCAATCTTACCATATTCTTCCCATCAGAGTTTTTCAACATTATGAAAAATATTCTAAATAGATGGTCAGAAGAAGTTACTGGTAGACTGGCACAATAAACAAAGTGTGTTTCATCAGCTGAAGGTTATAAACTTTAAGTGATCTGGATTTGTTAATGGAATAATTCCTATAGCATTACGTCACTCTTCTGAATATCTGGGGAGTTAAATACCCCAGATACCATTGTGCTAAGTCTGAATTGCTATCTGATTTCCAGCAGTTAAAAGCTGTGAGACCTGAATCTGTAGTCTAGGGATTTTCTTTTGCTTTTATTTTTCTGCAGTGTCTGAAATACTGAGTTAGAAACTTACTATTCCTTAGAGACAAAGGTTTTGCCTTCAATTGTCCAAACGATGCCTGTTCCAGTATGACAAGAATATGTCTGTCCCAAGCTGTCTTAAAACAGAGGCATTTGGAAGAAGCCTACCTACATGTGGAGTTCATGCTCACAGTCTTCGCTCCTGGCAAATAGAAGAGGTGAATACAACAAATACTGATCATTAAGAGCTTGAAAGCTTTAAGAAACTGTAACCAAGGTGAATTTAGTTCCTTCTGAGATCTTCAATTCCTCTTGTGCTGTCAGTTTAATGTAGTCTGTATAGGAGATAGTCAAAACAAATTGCTGTTTCTTCCCATGTCTTTTCCTTTCTTCCTCTGCCTCTCTGTTCTTTCTCTTCTTTCCCTCACAGCCTAAACGAAACCAAGTGCTGCCTGAATTCCTTATCTGTGTAACTCATGTAAGAAACCTTTGCATGTTGAGTAGAAATTTATTATATTAGTCTCAATAAAAGAGCGATAACAGAAACAAAGGCCTCAAGTCCCATTGGCCCCTCTTTTTGTTTATTGCTTACTCCAGGCCAGAGCAGTGGATGCGAAAGAGGACTGAAAAGGTTCTGAAAAGTGAGTAACAATAAACTTCTGAGTTTTGCTCTGAGTGCATGCTCAGCTTTGAAACTTCCCTTTTCAAGATGCTTGAGCCTGGAACAGTAGGTCCTTGAGAGTTTGTGTGTCCCTATAAATCGTATTGAGAATCTACCTCAGCCATGAGGATTCTAGAATGGCAGTGCCCTCAGAATAAGGGAATATTTGGAAAATGTTTGCTGTATCTTTTTTCCCTGTGTCACTGCCACGGCTGCTGTCCGCTGCCTGTACGAGCTAGCCACAAAATCATATTTAGTCCAGTTTACATAACCATGAGGGGTGCTCTACAGACTTGGGAGCTTGTAGAAGCAAACAGTAGGTGTCAAACCCCATCCTCCGTTCGCGGAGCAACCAAAGCTGACTTCTCCAATAAGAAAAGAACGTTGAAAGGTATTCTCTAGTCAGCAGAGAAGTGTTGAAAGACATTTTCAGGCATTTCTTCTAATCAGGAGTCCTTCTTCCACAGACAAAACCAGCCCTGCTTATCCTGTCAGAATCACACGCTCAGCACCTCCCTCAAGTTGAGTTTCAGTCTTTCCACATACTTGTGCCAGCAGTGAGGGTCATTGCAAAGAAGTTCTTCTTGAACCCGTTCAGCTCTTGCTGCATTAGCTTCAGTCTGATAATAAGCAATGAAGGGTGGAGCATGGGAATCCCAAAGAGCGTGTTCATAAATTCAGAGTGGGAAACTGGTTGACTTCAGTGTGTTGCACAAGGCATTGAAAAACCCAGGCACAGTTTCCCTGCAATCTGAATGATAATTCAGATTCATGATTGTCAAAATGCTTAGATTAAAAGGATAAAATCACTGCACTGAATACTGGAAAGTCTTTATCCTGGAAGTTATGTTCTGCACCTGTGGCTCACTTCAGTGCACCTCTGATATAAAAGACACCTCGTCTCCTGTCCTGTCCTCCTACCAGCAGTTCCTGTCCCCACAGTTAGCTTGGCAGCTGGGGTGGTTCTTTGTGCTTGTGCAGCATGTTCATTCACACTGAGATGGTTTCTTGCTGTCGTGAAGGAAAGGATTCAGACCTAAAACGAGCTCTGCCATCATCCCTAAGGCATTAGGCTCTGCAGGATTCCAGCACCCGATGGACTGGACCTTGCTGCCTTCTCTGAAAGACAAGCCGGCTACAGGGGGTTTATAAATACCCTTCCATAGGGACACAGGGCCGAAGGCACATCCGATTCAAGATGGGTTCAGATTCAAGCTATGTGAGCCTGTTCTTGAATGGTGTCAATTCTAACCAGTGCCATGGCACTGTATTTTGTACAACTTTGTCTAGAAATATCCGAAGGGGGCGAATCTTGAGCATTTTGGATGTGGAAGGCCTCTTGTGCTTAGCTCAACCACTGCTTGCAGTCTTACTTTGTGGATGCAGCAGACCAAAAGGAGGAGCCAATGGCATTAGAAGATGGATTAATAAAATGGGAAGAAGGATTACCCCCATCTTCTCTGGGCTAGGCATGGTCTCCTACAGTCTTTGTAATGCAGAGCTCAGCACCTAGCTGAGACTGTGTGGTCCAGCTGTTGAGGTGCATGTAGTTTCTAATGTCTACCTCTACCTCTCCCTCCAGGATTATAATACTTCTTATCATCTGAGTGTAAGGGAGTCTGCATCCTGTGCTGTCTGCTGCCCAAGGGTTAGAGGTAAATCTAACTGTACATTTGGAAGGAGGAGGAAGGAATGTTTGTGTGATGCTCAAGCCTGTTCAAGCCAGTAGTGCCAGACTGTGGAGAGGAAATCTGCTTGAGAAAGTGAGCTAATGTGATGTAATGCTCTGAGAAAAACCTCTACAAATCAGGAACTACACTAGCCTCAGTGTCCCGCCTTTTGGTCTCTTCTGTGGTGCTGCTGACCAGGAGAAGCAATCCTAAATACTCTGCATGTGATGAGGCATCTGCCTTTTGTTTCACTGGGTTAAAGGATTTTTTCTAGAGACAGGACATCATCTACTAAAAGTTAGATTTAGCTGCAAATATTGTGGTGCATTACAGTGATATCTGGGTGAGGTGCTTCTCTTCTAACCTGTTGCTACAGAGGTGTAACCACTTTTCTGAAGTGCTTACACCTTCATCACGCTGGAGCCATTCTCATTGACACCTGTTGGAAGTAGCTGAAGTGCAGTCATGCAGGCTGACCTGTTACACAACCTTGGTCCACAACACACCTGTAATTTTCCACCTTAAATCCTAATACTGCTGGGAGGGGTTAGTGGCAGCATGACTCATGACGAGTGACTCATGACCTGCCTGTTGCCTGCCCAGCTCTGATAAAATCTCTTCGAAGAGGGTTTGGAGGATCACTTGCTCTGATCATACCAGCTCATGTGGGTGCTTGTCTACAAGCTCCTGTCCCTGCTGGCAGGCATCTTATTTCAAGATTTGAAGTTGATGGCTCATATTGAGCTTGTGGGCTTTTCAGGGACGTTAGCAGAAGGCTATCCAAGAGCTGTATTTACGACATTTTTGTGGCTGACACGCAGGAACACTGCGCTGCCATCCAGCGAGACCTGGACAGGCTGGAGAGCTGGGCAGGGAGAGACCAGATGGGGTTCAACAAAAGCAAGTGGAGAGTCTGGCACCTGGGAAGGAACAACTGTTTCTATCAGTACAGGCTGGGGGTGAGCTGCTGGAGAGGAGCTCTGTGGAGAAGGACCTGGGGGTCCTGGTGGGTGACAGGTTGGCCATGAGCCAGCAGTGTGCCTCGGTGGCTAAGAGAGCCAATGGGATCCTGGGGGCATCAGGAGGAGTGTGGGCAGCAGGTCACAGGAGGGGATCCTCCCCCTCTGCTCTGCCCTGGTCAGGCCCCACCTGGAGTATTGTGTCCAGTTCTGGGCTCCCTGGGATCAAACAGCCAGGGATCTCCTGGAGAGAGTCCAGAGGAGGGACACAAAGATGATGAAGGGCCTGGAGCATCTCCCCTGTGAGGAAAGGCTGAGGGAGCTGGGGCTGTTCAGCCTGGAGAAGAGAAGACTAAGGGGGACCTAATTAATGTTTATAATTATCTTAAGCATTAAGCAGGGGATGCAGCCAGCCCCTTTTCAGTGTCTGTGGGGACAGGACAAGGGGCAATGGCTGCAAGTTGGAGCAGAGGAAGTTCCGCACCAACATGCGGAAAAACTTCTCCCCAGTGAGGGTGAGGGAGCCCTGGGACAGGCTGCCCAGGGGGTGTGGAGTCTCCTTCTCTGCAGATATTCAAGACCCGTCTGGATGCCTATCTCAGTGAAATGTCCTAGGGAGCTGCTTTGGCAGGGGGGTTGGACCCGATGATCTCTGGAGGTCCCTTCCAACCCCTACAATTCTGTGATTATGTGACATAACATTATGGCATAGATTGAGGACCATCAAATTGGGATATTTTAATATTTTCTTTGAAGTGGCAACAAAAACAACCAGGCTATTAGAAAATATTCTGGTTCCTGAGCCTGTGTCTGTTGGGTTTTGCTGTGCTCTGTGTGGAGTTTGGCCCGTGCTGGGGACCAATGACCTCTGTGAAGTATTTAAGTGACAGGATTGGTAACTGGAGGACACCTGTGATAAACAAACAGCCTTTTCACCTGGCTGCTGAATGCTTTCCCTTTCTGCAGGTGTCACTCAGAACCAGGCAGGCACTAGGTGTAAACCAGAACTCTGTCTCCTCCTTGAGAGCATGTGGAGCTCTGGTTTGCAGCGGTGCTTCTTTGTATCTCTCTGGCAGACTGAAAGGGTCTGTGTGTTAATTTTTCATCTGTTGGACCTCCTCTAGACTCCCTGAAAGAGTAGTAGAGAGGCTCTGTGTCGTGGGGATGACGCAAACTCCTCAGTTCTGGTCAGCACAATGGTGCTGAGGCTGCACCAGCATGCTGACAAAATGACACTGGATTAAACTGGTGTTCCTTTATTCCAAACACTAACACTGCTTGTTCCCACAGCAAGCCAGGAAGGAAGTGGAGAGTTGTACTTAATGCTTGTTTTCAGTGTTGCAGTTAACTGTGGTTTCTCTGAAAAGTGAATAAACTCCCTTTCTTGGTGTTCTCCCCCTCTATCAGATTTAGCATAGTTGGAAGCCTTGGCTTCCAAAGACAGCTAGAGCAGCACAGGGTCATTTTTGGGTTGTCCCTATTAAAAAGGAAACAAGCCCAGCCTTCCTTGTGTGCCTCAAAGATGAGGCTTAAATATAGTTCTCACTTCTTTCTTCAGAAAGGAGAGTCAGAGCAACCCTGATAGCCTTTGAAAAGGGAAATGTTTGGGTTTTAATACATGTGAAAAAGAAAAGCTGGTATGTAAATCTGCACAAGAAATGGAAAGGTTGTCCTTAAAAATGCTGGGAGAGAAAATGACTTTTCACAGAATTGTAAACATTTGACTTTATTAAAAAGGGTATTCTTTAAAGCAAAGTTCTGATTATTAATTTTTTACTTGAATTGATTCCATATTCTTGCTAATTTGTGGTTCAAACAGCACGTTATGCATTAGGCTGAACTGTAAGGTGGTTATTGCAGCTCAGATCCCTGAGAGCTCTGCTTATCTCTATGTAATATCTGCACCTCAGCCTGGCTCAGACTTGCAGCAGGCATTTGATAGCTGAGATCTACTCATTGTTCTTTGTGATCTTAGAAGAGATACAGAAGAGGAAGGGTAATGTGTAAAATAATAATATGCTTGGTACAATTTTATGTAACAAAAGTTGTGCAAGGGACATGGTGATCCAGTTTGCAGTGGAGCATGAAAGCGGGGCTGTTCTGAAAGCTTTGGGAAAGGAAAAGATAAACACTTAATAGGGTTGTAAGCCAAAGTTACCAGTTTCACTTCTGTAGCAGTGCAACGACAATATAAACAGCCACTTCTTTTCTTTGAAATGGGTTGCTGGGTGTTAACAGAGGAGCAAGCTGTGTTTGGAAGGGTAGTCCCAGGTTTGAAGTAATATCTCAGACATCTGTGATAGAATAAGGACCTCTGAGCTGATTTTTTTCCCCTGGCTTAATTCAGATAAAATAGTGTGGCTCGCCAAACATGAGCAAGCTCGATCTTGTGCTAAGTGAGCAGTGCTGGGACGTACTCTCAAGCTGTACTGAGATGTAAAACCAGAGGAATTTTCCATTTCAGTATGGTTCCAGAGTCTCTGCAGCTCCTTCATGGTCTGTCAGTGGGTTCCCACCTTTGGAGTGGCAGGAGTTCCTGCTTCTCATTGAGTTCCTGCAAAGTCAGGAGCTGCTGCCTCACCCAGGAACAAATGTTTTGTTCTTTCCACTTTGAGGAAGAAGCCAGAAAAGAGGGTGCTGGATTTCAAAATGGGGCAATAGCCATTGTCTATTCATACATACAGTAAAACTGCTGTCAAGGCCTCCCTGTCTCCTGGCTGGGGTGGCTTATGAGTTCTGAGAAACAGCAGCCATCAGTGAACATGGAGCTGCTGAAAGTGGGCTCAGCTGCCATGGAGAAAGAAGCAGAAAGAGGGTTAAAAGATATGAAGTTGGTTTGTTGGGGGTTTTTTACTAACAAGTAGATCCAGCCCTTTGCCTCTGATCGTTGAAAAGGCAGCAGAGGAAATTTGGTGGAGTCATAGAACATAAGCCTATAAACCAAAGAAATGCTGGGTCCTTCAGCAGAGCAATCTGGGCACTGGAAAGTGACTGTAAAGTCCAGGTGGAATCTATCTTACTGTCACCATTAGCCCTCAAAGAAGTTCCTGTCCTAAGAATTTCACTTTGGTTTCCACATTTAGTGAGGTCTTTATAGGCAGTGAGGGTCTATATTAGTCATGTGCTTGTTTTTTAACAAACAAAAATAATCTTGTTTAGTGAATCTGTTTTTCCTGGAAGGAGATATTCCCAAAGAGTGAAATTACCTTTTTTTTTTTTTTGCTTTCTTTAAGCCAGTTTCAATGGTGAGCATGGAGCTGAAGTGGTGCAGAAGCCTGTGCAGCATCCTCTTCCAGCAGAGAGTTTCACTCAAGGTAAGGCACCACATTAAGATTGTTCTGTGTCATGTGTTGTACCCTGCAGTGGTGGTGTAAAACCTGCAGTGCTGGGGGAGAGAATGACACTCCTGCATCTCCTAGTCAGGTGGGCCCAACAGGCCTGAGATACTGTGGGGTACTAACTGAAAGGAGCACAGTGCCTGGGGCTCTGGCAGGTAGAAATTGCTGAGGGTAGTTCTCATGTGATGTGTGCTGGGTACACAGCTCCTGCCCTCTGAGTTGGAGCTTCCTGGAAGGGGGCTCCTAGAAATGCCTTAAAAATAAGGGAATGGCACGTAAGGAAAGAGGAATAGGATACCCAAGGCTCTCCTGTCCCTTAGGCTGTGTGCCAGAGGAGTTGTCTTTGACAGTTGTCTCTTGCTTTGGTGTCTGTGGTTTAGATATTGGGTTCAGTGAACACACTTCCCTCAGAGGTTTTTTGCTGTTGATATGACAGGAAAGTAAATAGATGTGCATAAAACACAGATGTTCCTTCAAAGCACAATTTCTGTGTGCTGGAGAATTCAAGGCAATAGCAAAGCATCAGGAATCCCACAAGATGCTGGTGCCTTCTTACAGTACCAGCTGAACAGCACAGCTTAGTTGTTTAGTTTAGTTGGCTGAGGAGCCAGGACTTACCAATGAGTGGTAAAAACCAATCTGACCAAAGGTTAATTGTTTTTAAAAATAATTTGATTCAGAGCACTTGTATGTGTTTGGCTGGGATTTTTGGCTGGAAAAAATATCAATTTACATTCAATAAATCTGTTTTCTCTCCTGGTTTCTTAAAAAGCTTGTAATTTTCAACAGATTCTGTGTGTACATATACAGGTAAAAAAAAAAAGCATAATGATCCTTTGGGGATGGAGTTTATATAATTAAGCTCTAATACCTTTGGGTATCTGTTAAGTGGTGATGTAAATATCCCATGAACAAAAGTTCATGAGAAGTACTTTTAGAAGTAGCTGCAGTCTCAGGACTCCAGATCTCCTTGTGTTTTGGGTGGATCAATGTGTGACAAGCTGAAACAGTGGGCCTTCTGGCTTTAGGCTGAATTCTATGGGTTGGTTAGTGGGTACTGCTTAATGAATCTTCCTCCTCCTGGAAGTCAGTTAGCATTTCAAGTTAAACCTTTCCATTTGCACTGAGTACTTTTAAATGAAAAAAAGACTGTAGCTGTCATTGCTGAAAGCTAAAAGTACATGTAGAGCAGAAGTAAATAGTCACAGAGCCTAAAGGCTATGTACTGTGGCTCAGTAAGTTCCCACAAAACCCATCTTTCCTCATAAATGACTTTTTCTTGCCTGACTGATCCTTCCCAAAAGCTTGAGTAAGTAAGAGACTATGCAGGCCATCTCAGAGTTCCTCAGACTCAGGAGACAAGAAGACAGGGTGTCCTGGTTTCAGTCAGGATAGAGTTAACTCCATTTGTAGCAGCTGATGGGATGCTGTGTTTGGGAGTTACAATGAAAGCAGTGCTGAGAACACCCTGATGTTCTTAGTTGCAGTCAGACAGTCAAGGACTTTCTCAGCTTCTTCCTATTTCTCCATTCATGAGAAAGGAGGAGCGAAGCCAGGACAGGTGACCCAGAGGGGCCAAAGAGAGTATTCCATGGCAATGACGTCCTGCCCAGGATAACGGGGGGCTGAGGGGAGGAAGAAGAGGGGCGGTGGCGGGACGCGTGCTGCTTGGGGGGACGGTCGGGTTCCGGGACAGCTCTGGGTGGTACGGCCCGAGTTGTGTGGGTCGGGGAGAAACTGCATTGGGGATCAAGAGTTTCATCTTCTTTTGCTCTAAAGTCCTGTTAGCATTGTTATATTTTATCTTTCTGTTATCTTAGTAAACTCTCCTTATCCCAACCCACGGGTCTCTTAGTTTCTTGGGTTTGGAGTTATTTGCCCCTTCCTTTTCCCTTCCCTTGTTTCCCCCTTTTTCCCTCTTCCCCTGCTCTTTTCCTTTAAGGAGCAGGCAGCTGCATGGATCTCGGCCCACAGCCGGGGGGAAACCACGACACAGGGTCAGAGAAAAGGACACAAGTTCTTTGGTTTCCTCAAAGAGATTTCCTATTGTGGCAAGCGTTCTCACACCACCTCCTCCTCTGAGTTCCTTCTGCACAGAAAGGAACCTAAGGAAGAGTTGAAACTTTATTGCCTTTCTCCTGGATGAATCTAGAAAAACTTATCCACAAAGATTGGTTTTTACTCTGGGCAAGAGCACAGGATCCTGTGATTGCTGATAGTAGTGTTTGTTGATGGAGAACTCTGTGGCCTAAAACTAAGCCATGGCTGGTGGGGGAGGGAGAGAAGATGTCTTGTGATTTTTGTGGTGACTCTGATCAGTGGTGAAAACAGCTCTTCATGTCTTATGGAGTGATGGCACTGGAAGTAAGGACATATAGCAGGTAATGTCTGGTGGTTGCTTGCTAAACCCAGGCTTTTGTCATAGATGAGAGGTGCTGGGTTGTTTTAGGGCTTTGGGACAGACTTGTCTTGAGCATTCCTCATGGTGCTTTTACTGTGTAGGTAGGAACAGCCATGGGTGCTAATGTTTGTGTTCATAGGTAGCTAGAAGAGCATACAGCTCTCTTCATAGACACTGGCATTGCTGTAGTCACTCAGCTCCAAGTCACTCTGCTGCAAAGCACTGAGTATGGGACTGTAGACAGAAATCCCGCTGAAGCCAGCATAGAACAAGAGCCGCTTGTTGGGCAGTGCGTCACGGAGAGAACATGTGGCAACGCTTTCTCAGAACTCACATTGGCTTAAGTGGTATCAAAGAGGAATTCAGGCTGTGGTTGTAACCTGTGCCAGGGGTTCCCAGATCTGTGGTGCTCTAATGCACAGGCAGCAGCGAGAGGAACCATAGGCATTAGGAACAGCCATCATTAGCGGTGCTGGAGTCAAAGGCAGATCGTGTGACGCTGGCTGCTGGGAACGTGCTGTTTGATGTGTACAGGAAGGTGTGCCTCTGCTTTCCTGTTTGCATACTCCCATCATATGCTTTTCTAATCCTTCAGCAACCAGATTGCTTCCCAGAAGGAGCCATCCTGCCTGTCCTGGGTCAAGACCCACTTCTGTATACTTTCACTTACCAAACCCTGTCTCCACCAGTTCTGACTGTGCTTGTGGAGATGTTTGCACTGTGACCTGGGTAGCTCCTCCTCCAGTGATTCCAGTACCAGGGCATAGGAATCCCTGGTGTCTGAGCTCATTAAGTGCATTGAGATGACTTTCTATCTCTTCAATTTGGGAGTCTATTTCTTTCCTTGCACTGAGTAGATCCAGCTTGAGAGATGTTTCTCTGTGGGTTTTACATAGAGCCCTGGGGATAAGATTGACTTGGGAGGTCAGTCCGTTGCTGAGGGACTAAGCTCTGAGTGCCAGAAAAGCATCCCTTGTGCAGTGCATTGTCTTAGTAGTGAATTAAATTAATTACTGAATTGGTCCAGGTTTGTGTGAAATATCATTCCTTTGAAGTGGAAAAGACAATGGTGAGTGAAAGAAAATATTCAAAATTAATCAAGCCACGTTGCCCTTTCCTAATTTTCCAGGGCTATTTTCTTCTTTATCAGTATTTTTAGGTCTATACAGGTGAGCTGCCTCCAGCACAGAACAGAAACAAAACCAGTGGATAGGCACTAATGCAAAGGTCCTAACAGCTTTTTTGAGTTTGCTTGTGTTCAACTAACTTATGAAGACAGCTTAAATATCTTCCTAAAATACAGACAAGCAACTACATTTAGGAAAGCATGAAAGAATTCCAGAAGATAAGGCAGGGAAGTCCATCTCTCTCATCACACGGCAAGACCTCATTTTTCCAGTTAATCCTATCAGGTCTTGGACTTCTTAGCAGCCTCTGCTACATAGATGAAAAGTCTCAAGGACAGTGTTTGAGTCAAGAACCATGCGTTGCAAAGTAGGCTCATCAAAGCAACAAAAAGTACCACAGGGTGAACACTTCAGGTGCTTTATGGTAAAGTAAATCTTCTTTACTCTTCATAAGGTTACTCTTGGGGTACTATTCTTGGTAGGTCCTTGCTTCCAACGGTAGAATAGTGCAATATTTTTTCCCATTTTCTTTTTTTTCCTCCTTTTAAGGTTCTCTTTGATAATGTAGGCAATGTAGGCAAGCCAGAGAAAAGTGATGTTCTAGTAATTTGTGAGGCTAAATGACATCCTGGAGAAAAGGACTGGAAGATCTGAACAGAACCAGTGTTAGGAAGCTAATGGGTAATGATTGCAGGGTGTACATGCTGTCTGATGTGTTTTGCAAGTGTGTGAATGTGTGCAGTGTCCACAACACATACCTGGGTGAACTGTGTAGAGGGAACTGGATGCTTTATGGTTCTGCTGTGGTTAGTGCAGGGAATTAAAATCTCAAAAGAAAATCTTACCTCTTGGCATTCATGGTTTTGATACTTTAGAGTGAGGCTACAGTGTCACTAAGCATGGATTTGTTTTTTCTCTTGGTTCTTCAGTAAAAACTTGTTAAAAGCCAGTCATATGGGGACGGAGGGGATTTACTCAGAGTTCAGAACAGTTCTCCATTTGTGTAGTATAGGAATGGAGCTGAAGAGACTTTAAAAGAAATGTGATTGTGTAATATGTTAATCTGAGGTAATTCTTTAATAACTTTGTGCTGCTTCTGTAACTCAAATGTACCTAGCACTGAAAAGAGAAACTTCCAGGTGTATTTGATGCTGTATTATTGAGGGATTGCCTGTGAGTGTAGTGTACCATTTGGAAACCACTTAAGGAAGCTGAAAGGTCATCACAGAGCCCTTGGCTGTTCTCCCTCCACATCCAAGAGTAAACACATCTCCACTGAGGTGGGGGGAGTGAGCGAAAGGCCACATGGTTGTTTTAGCTGCTGACTGGGTTAAACCACAACACTACCCTTCTCCAAGACCAGAAAGTTAGGTTCTTCAAAGGAGAACACTGAAGAACCATTTCATGCTCTGACCTAGGAATACTAGAGTTTCTGAGAATACCTCATGCCTCTGAAAAGAACTGCTCTGGAGCAAGAGGTGTAGGAAAATACATGTTTGAGTTGGGGCCAGTGGGGTTTCCACAGTGAGATTTAGAGACAAGCCCAGTTTCCCAGGCAGAAGGGCTGGTGGAACTGATTTCAGCCTGCCAGTGGTATCTCACAGAGTTGGGGCTGTCCAGTCTGAGGTTTGCCTTTGGCTTTGCATAGGACAGTTCAGTGAAGGTGTGAGGAGGGAGCAGTTTGACCAAGCACAATTGAAGTCTGAAAGCAGTGATTTGTTGTTGGGTGGCATGTGGTCTGGAAGTTAAAAGCTTTTTCTTAAATGCAGTTGTTCATCTGGCCCTTTTCTATTTTTACGTTTCTCCTCTGGGCTCCATCTTGGAGGGTTCTGCCCCAAAAGAGAGACACAGTAAGATATTGCTACTCCTTTCACTGATGATCCCTTCCCCACCTCCCCTTTTGTCCTTGCTGAAGTCCCCAAGGGCAGTGGGGCCTCAGTCCCTGCCTGCCAGCCTGCATCATGATCAGCACTGCGCAGAATTTGTGCTCACTCTTTGTCCCTCTCTGCTATTTCCCAGCCATGATATTTTGGCTTCCCTCTCTTTCACACCATTTTGGGAAGACCTTTTTAAGATCTCCCTGGAAGCCCAGCAGCCAGTCAAAGCAGCAGGAGGATGCTGTGCATGCCAAGGACGTTCTCACTTGGTGGTGGGGGCAGAGGTGCATGTTAGTCCCTGCTCCCACGTTGACTCAGTGGCTGTTGTGCAACCAGTCTCCAGGAACCTGCATCCAGGGAAGATAAGTGCACGGTGGTTACGCAAATCAGCAGGTGCAGCCTCTCACAGTGGAAGGATTTATGTCCTGGGTGGCCTTCAAGAAATCACTGAATAGTGTTTTTAACAAACCTAGCACACTGGGGAGCAGAGGATTTCCAAGCTGGAGTGCAAGCTGGTAGTATCTGTACAACTGTGAAACTCAGCAAAGCTAAATCTAAATAAAAAGATGACTTTCCCAACTAATGATGTAACAATGCACCCAGAGTTAAAAAACTTTGGGAGTTAAACTTGGGAGTGTTTCAGAGGAAAAAAAAAATGTGAGAAATTATTCTTTAAGAACAGTGCATTAGATGACAAAGAGCTGTGGTTCTGCCCTCAGGAAAGAGGCATCTTCATAAGAGTTGATCATTGTTCAGTGGTGAAGACAGCATTAGTAACAAAAAAGTCAATGCAATGTGGATGGGGAGGGAGAGTGGGGCACAGTTAATATAAATTAGAAATGAAGTGTAGAAAACTGGAAATGAAAAGGAAAATGTGAAATTACCCTTGGCTGCTATCTTCAAGGACGATAAAGAATTTAAACATCCTGCTTGAAACAGAAAAAGAATTGTGTAAAGCCTCTTTGAAATGGAAATGGTGCAATTGTTAATGATGATGAAAATAAGTTGAAGCATTTAGTAAGTATTTCTGATCTATGTTTGGATGACAGCAGAATAATATGCTAGAATCACAGGGTGATAATGAATTAATTTCTAAATGATTAGGCCTCAAGAAAAAAGTATTATAAAACACTGCCTAGTAATAAGCATTTTAGAAAGTACTTGTTCAGATATCTTGCAGGCAAGAGCCCCAGTGGAGGTGATAAGAGGGTAGGTGGTTTGCTTTTAATACTGGAGAAATCCAGGACACTGGCGTTTTGGCTGGGGTATGCTAAAAGGGAAACTGGGTTAGTCAAGCAGGGAGTTTTGGGGGAAGGACTTCATCCCCAGCTCCTCCTTTTTTCTGAGAGCTGAGGGACAGCTCTGGGCGAAATGATCCCTTTGTGTACCCACTGATGGTCCCAAGGTATTTCCTCTTTTGATGGGCTAGGAGTGGAGCGTGGAGTCTGTGCAGCTTCGAGCTAAAGAAAAGGTATGCTTGCTGCCATGCTTGCAATGGCACTGTCCAGCTGCAGGGCTCAGGTGCTCTGCAGGCTGCACACCTAGGACCTGATGGAATCTTCCCACCTTTGCTCCCACTCCAAGAAAGGAGGATATATAAGATTAACTATAGGAAAGCCTCTGGACATGCTGGCTGTGTCTCCTCTGGGGCACCAACAGGGACTTGCCCACGATGGGCTCAATGCCTGGATGAGATGCAAAAGCCCAGACTGCTCCTACATAGCAACTCGGAGAACAAAAGCAGCAGGTGTTGCCCAAGGAAGCTCTTCAAAGCTCCAGGAAAAATGTGCCTGGGTGCCTGAGCTCCTCACTGCACAAGCATGCAGCAGTAAGGGAAAGTCTGTTCAAAGGAGCAGTGTGCCTTTGGGGAGAAAAAGGTGAGGCCAAGTGTGAAGCACTGAACTAGTTCACATGCTGATTCTGCTTTGAGTCATATGGTATAAGATATTTATTGTCTGTGCGTTTGCTCAGTCCCCCACCTCCCAGTTTCTCATTTACCCTCCGTTACAGCTCTGCTGTCCTCAGCTTGAATGGATTCACCAGAATGGCAGAGGTGGCAGTTCCAGCTCTGTACCCTTCGTGGTGCCTTGACAGGAAGGTAACTTGGCTTCTCTTAAAACACTGGGGTGTGTTCCCCTGTATTGCAGTCAACATGTATTTTTCAAATGTACTTATGTCTCCAGTGAGTGCTTAGTAATTTAACAGTAATGATTTATTCTTGTTTTTCTTCTAGGAAATGCTAGAATCTGTGAATATCAGAGAAGCTTTTTGTGGTGTTGGGTTAACTGGGAGGTTAGGACAGTCAGTTTCTGTACTCTCACTCTTCACAATTTGCACCTGGTATTATTATTCATCACCATTCGCTGTGAATAAGATTCTTGGGCTAATCTTTTGTTCCTACTATCAAGCTGGTATCTTTAACGATGATGTGAAATCAATATGAGTGATTAGATGAAGGGAAGAAATGGAACTTGAAATTGAATTACAAATGGAATTATTAATATTTATGGCAGCTTAATTATGCTATACTGTTTTGTAACCTGCATTGAAAAAGATCTGCACTGTACAAGAAGAAACACTTTCCCTGATACAGCCTTATGTAATCTGTTCTTAGTATCTAGAGCTTCAAATGAGTGATGTTTAGATGTGGCTCTAGAGCCTAGCCCTGCTTTCCCACTGCCTGGGGACTGTAGGGAGGGGTAGCTAGCTGGGCCCTCACTTCTCAGCTGTCTTGCCTCGGGGTGAATCAAAGGCATAATGGTTGACTTAAATTTATGCCACTGTTGTCTGGTTCCCATATCCTATTTCTCTCCTTGCTTTCTCACTTTCCCTGCTCTGTCCTCACCTTCCACCTCCCGCAATAGCAGGGAATGGGAATGCAGTATATGAAACCAGTGGAGGGGAGCTCAGCCTTTCTACCTTGTCGGTCCTGCTCCACTAGAGATCCCACAATAGGCAGGAAAAATTTGCCAAGAGAAGTCAGTAGCTTCTATATATGGGAAGTAAATTAAATCCTAAAACTTCACTGGCAAAAGCTGTTTGGAGGATGTTTCTAGGGGCATAGTCTGTGCACGCCAGGCTGTTCTGCCTGTTCACAGAGCCGTTGCACAGTGACAGCTAGAGATGGGGAGGTACAACTGACATCTTCAGGGGTCTTACCAAAGCTAGAAAATACAGCTCAAAAATATATTTAAAAAGACCTTCCTCTGAGTTAGCCCCGCATCCATGTCTTTGCATTCTGGACTGGCACTGTGAGGCTTGTGATGCCAGTATTACAGAAGTCTGTACAAATGGAGCTCCCTTTCATTCTCTGTCAGCTGCAAGCTGTGACAGTTTCTGAAGCATTCCAGCACTTCTTAAACGTCTGACTGTGTTTCTGCTTGCAGGAAATTTTCTTTGTCTCTTCTTCTGGCAGTTGTTAGGTTAGTATGAGAAGAGGGGATTTTCCTAATCATGATGTGAAAAATGGTGATAGAAGATTTTTTTTAAATTTAATTCTCCTATTCAGCTTCCCAATAACAATTAGAAAGTTAAGAAGAGAAGGACAGAAAATGGAGTCTTCTAGTTTATCTTGTAAAACCTATTAGCAGTGAATTTGAATGATTGCAGTGCTGCGAGCTCATGCCTTCTCTCCTCCCTTTGTTGTGAAGTGCTGCTGCAGTGTGACTGCTGCCTGGCTTATGCATTTTGCAGCTTGTACACTGGATTGGTCTTTGGAACATTCCTTTCTATACCTGTTGCCCTTCACCAGAAACAGACTAGAGTTATTGCAGAAGTGCATTAGACCTGTCATTTCCCTCATCCGTTAAGGATAGGGGTCCAAGGGTGGTCTTAGTACAGTGAACTAACAGACTGCAAGAGCTGTATCTGCTCAGTATTTCCTTGTACGTGGGCTGCCCTGAAGTGTTTCGTGCAATCCCTGGCCTGGGTCACTGTGAAGCCACGTTTAATTTAAACAAGCACACATTCAGCTGGCCAGAATGTATGTTTGGAGTTTAAAGTTATGGTGGTTTCCTTCTGCCTCCATGGGGCTGATTACCACACATTCCTTTCTTTTAATTTCAGCCCTCTGTAGTTCTAGGAAAAGGCCCTTGATTAAGTACTGAGAAACCAGTCTATTTGGAGGTCTCATTTTGTTGCTTCAATTGCATTACTGTATGCTAAATATAGGAAGGCACCAAGCAAATCCCAGTTCCTGGACTGAACAGGGTGTTCAAGAGCATTGTTCAAATTTAAATGGTGTGGCTGGGGCCTCTGCTTAATTCTAGCTAATGAACTGATTTCTCATGGTGTGTAAATCAGCCTATCCACATTGATTTATTGGCAAGTAGCTGGGTCATCGCGGCTAAAAACGAGCCTAGTGCCCAACTCTTCACTTCCTGTATCTAAATGAAGGATAGCAGGGATAAATGGTGTGTCATGCTGAGGGAGTTTGGAGGTCCTGGAGGGACAGCAGAGTGCTGAGAACCTAGAAATCAGCAAGTGGAAAACAGTCAGCAACCTGTAAACTGGTGTGCACTTTGCTGCTGACTCTACATTGCTTTCTGTCCTGTTCCCTGGGTGGTATTTTTTTATAGCCCTGGAGTCTATGAAAGATAACCATGAAGTCTGCTTGTCTTCTGAACATGTGCGTATGACCTTGGCATTGCAGGGAACTCCAGAGTCCTGTGCAACCATGCAGAGCTACATTTTATTTCTGTGCAACAGGTGGGGAAAAAAAGCACCTGACATATGGAAAACCACAGCATTTTAAGTGCATGGGACACTTGTAATAGGTGAGAGACTGATTGCGCCGGAGACAGGCGTCTTATCTGCTGAACAGCTACTGTGTATCTCAGAGAACAGCTTCTTCTGCAATGCCTCCATGGCAGCATGCCACAGCCCTGTCCTGGGGTGACCAGTTGTTAGCCTGAGCCGCTGCCTGGCCCATTCATCCCTGAGGCACCCGCTGAGGGAGCCAGTTTGCCTGGTGCTCGGCTGAGGCCTACCAGTGCAGATGTCACCGGCCTGCTATTATTTCAGGGCAGGGCCGGACTCTGGCCCAGGTAAAGGATGGTGCAGACTGTCACCCAGCTGTGCTGCTGACCACAAGCTTTGTGGTGGGGTTTCTCCCTCCCTTGGCAGCTCCGTGCTGCTGCCTGGTATTTCAAGGGCGGCTTGTGGGGAACTGTGAAGAAAACTCATCCTGATTCCTGTTTTCATTTTTCCATGTGCCTGGAGGCTATCCTCACACTCCTCACAGCTGGTGACTGCTCTGTTTCCCTGAATCTCATTCAGAGCACTGTACCTACAAGCCAGCTACTTGTCATCTCTAAAAGATGTTTGTTTCCACAGAAGAATAGCAATGAGGTTACTGTCTGCTCCCTTCACAGTCAGCCAGGCTGGGAGAAGTCCAAGTATCCAATCATCCCTTGGAATTCATATTGCATGAAGATAAAGCAGCCAAAAATAGTTTCCATAAGCTGGATGGTTATATAGCTTTCTGTGTTTATCTAACAGGAAAATGTTAAGAAGTACAGTAGGTCATGCACTAAACTGAGCAAAATCATGGGACATGTGGGAGCTCACAGAGATGAGCTTATAATTTATTTATTTGATTAACTTAACCTCTCTCCACTTGAGAATTGCCTGCAGTTTTCTTGCGTTGTTCTTATGTTTATTTGATAAAAGGAAAAACCAACCCAGCTGTACCGTGAGGAATTAGAGATGCTGAAGGAGGCTTTTGGGGAAGGGAGGAGGGAGAGAGGAGAGTTTGCACAGCTCTGCCAGAGCCTTTTTTTTTTCCTGCCTTCCAAGAACAGGGCTATGTTCCATCCCTTGCCGCCCCCTCAGCTGGTGCTGGGAAGAGCAGCTGAGTTTAGCTCACTGTTCCTGGAAGTCACTGAGACACTGAGCATCCAGAAACCAGCATTTTCTGTAGCAGGCTCTGTTTGAATGGAAAAGATGAGTTGATCTTCATCCGACTTGTTCACTAGCCTGAATTAACCCTCATTGCACCAAGAGAGGCTACAAAGACCTTGAATGTGTTCTTTTTGAAAGGGACAAAGGCTTTCTTCATCCACTGGGGCCCGGTGTCTGAAGCCACTCTGAAATGCAATGCCACATCGTCGGGCCAGCGTATCCCTGCTGTAACTCACAGTGGCCAGGTTTATGCTGAGAATACCACTTATGTTTTTATCTTGCTCAGCAGAGTGGGAGTGTGGGCAGCTGTTTGACCAGGCAGGCTGCTCAGGTGTCTCTATCCGCCCTGGGCTGAGTGCTTCAGGAAGGAACATGCAAAGAACTTCCCAGCCACAGACTCCCCTAGAAGTGTCCTAGTTAAGGTGTACCTCGAGAGGGTCACTGCAGCGTGGTGCTGTGCACTGGTGCACAGAATGCTTGATAACACGCTTTTACAGGCATATAAAGAGTATGCATGCTGTAGAGTAAATTCCCAGCAGTTAAATGGACTTAATTTGTATGAGGGTCTGCATCTGTGTTACAGATAGGGAGAAGGAGTTTTTAGTTTATAATCTGGTAGTCTGGATTGTGTTTCTTGCTCCATGATTAAGGCTGAGTGCTGTTCTCCAGTGCCTCAGTTTCCCTTATGTACGGTATAGGATACTGTGGTTCAGTGTGGGATCATGAGGGGTTATTAATGCCTCTGGTGTCCCCAGGCAGACATATCTCTGGGAACACAAACTATTACTGGGTCACTGGAAATGCACTGGCTCATCTGCTTCTTTCTCAAGGCTGACTCAAAGCATGCTACTCCACAGCTGTGACTGTCACAGGCATAGCCCCGGTGCCAAATTTATCTGGGCCTGATGGCTGCGATGAATCTGGGACCCAGAAAACAGCTGAAGGTGACCAGATGGAGGAATTTCTATTGCTATTTCCATGAATGCAATTAGATGAAGACAAGTAGTCCAGAGGTTTTTCTTGTTCAGTGTTTTTGGATTTCTTTATTTAGGAGAGAAAGAAAATCCCTTCTTTTCTCTTTGTGCCTAAATTTGGCTTAGGCTTCTCACTGGATGCAGGTCATCAGGTTGGTTTTGGTCAGCCTGGGGACTTTACTTTCTCAGTCAAGCTCTGATGAGGGCTGGCCCCCAGTTTCAGCTCCTCAGTGCATCAATCCAGGGAAAAAAATCACCCCAACCTGAACCTGAATGCCAGCACAGGCGTCTTGTCAACATGCACACCAAGGAGAGAATGAGAAGTGTTGGGGTAACCCAGGATGTCAGTGGTCTTTCTAACTGGCACTGTATGTAATGAGATGAAGTTTTGAGATGGTTTTTGTGCCTGTGCAGGGCTCATGGGAGTGACTGATTCTTTTTTTGTGGCATGGAGGGTGAAGAAAGAAGGGCTGAAGCACCCGGGTCTTAAGAGTCACTCTGCTTCACCCCGTCCTGTCCCCTGAAGGAATTTACTGCTGTTCAAGTTTCAGGCTTTCAGAGTGAGCAACCTGTAGTACTGCAAGGCAGAGCAGAAGCTGTGGTGTGTAAATCCTCTCCTAGAGTATGGCCTCTTGGGAGGGAACTGAGGGAGCAGCCCTGTCTCTGCCTTCCCCCTGCCACTACCGTGGAAGCGCTGTGGTTTGGTTAGTTGCCTGGATAAACAGCAGCAGGGGAGGTTTTACTACTTGGATTCTGGGGAAGGGTGATGGCAGGGTGCTGGAGGCTGCCCACCGCCTCGGGTGTGCGTGGAGGTGCTGAAGGTGCTGTGGCTGGTGGCTCCCTGCGTGCGCTGCTCAGCCCTTCTGTTGCGTGTGGTCTCATTTTGGTTTGTGCAGATTCTTGCTGCAGCGTGGGAAGCTGCCAGAGCGGTGATGCTCATGCTGCTGATGAGCCTGTAAAAGTTTCTTTGTTCCACTGCCTCAGTTCTTGGAATTGATCTAGGCCAGGCAGCATCTTGAAAAACAGTAACTAGAAAAATAAACTCCTCTACCTGATGCTTTCCTATTAGCACAGATTCAAAGGGAAAAACAGAGGCACTGCAAGAGTGCAGGCATCCTGTGTGGTGAGGAGGTGTCAGCAGCTGAGTCAGGCTCACAAAGCATCATTTAAATAAAAATCCATGAGTACCTGCTCAGCTGGACACAGCTTCATCCCTGTAGTGTGACCACAAGATGGGTGGGTGTTTGCAGGGGGTAGAATAACTAACACACACTTAAAAATCGTGATGCCCATGGTTTCAGTCCTTGCGCTGTGACCTGCTGGTTACCGCCCACAGGAACAAGCTCTAGCTGGCCTGTTTCTGAGTAACACCCTGATCACAGTAAAATAGGGAATTACAGGACAGGGTCTCTCACTGAACCCGTGGTAACGATCACAAATTTCCAGCAAAATGGTTTTCCAGGTGCCTTGAGTTTTCAGGGGTGAGGAGTAAGAATTTCCTGTGATTTGGGTTTTATGATATAAATGTGACCTTTTTTTGTTACCAGAAGTCGTAGGGTCAGTTGCCTGCTCCCCTGTGCTCAGTTCTGACACACAGCTCCTCTTCTCAGCCTCAGGAGCCCTAGGACTTCAGGTCATAGGAGCTGTGACATCTGTCTTGGAAATATCAGGCTTGGAACTTCAAGTACTGTGATTTCCATTACTGAACCATTTTTCAGTCTGGGATGCATTTTGTGTTACAGCCACGTACTGCCCAGCAGCCAGCGCCCAGGGAACTTCCGTTTCATACCAGTCAGGCAAACAAAGGGAGAACAGGAACCTGGAGCCCAAGGATGCACAGAGTTTTGTCTGAGGATAGCTGGCAGGTCCGGGCAGAAATGGAAATTGGCTCTCCAGGTCTCAGCCAGCATTACTGATGCTCTTCAGTCAGGACTACTTCTGGAGAGTGAATTTTCTGTATTACTGGGCCTGGATTTCCCTTCCTGTGCTGTTTCCATGATTGTTTAGTGTGTTTTGACATGAGTGAGTTGGGATGGAATGAGGTCTTCCTGACCCTGGCAAGCTTTAGTGAAAGCCCACGTGTACCAGCAGTGTGAGCTCGGTGTGCAGCCATGCCTGTGCTGGGACAGGCAGTGCTTCCTTCTCCATTCATGCTCAGTACTGTGTTTGCAAAAGCAATTTCGTAGCCATGGTTTTGTCCCTGGGGAGCCCAGGGTTGAAGTTTGGAAGTTCAGCTGGCATCAAGTTACCTGGGATGTCTGGGAGCTTTATGTGTGAAGCAGAAATTTCCAGAAGCCTGCTTATGTCAGTAGAGCACTTGATCTTTAGGGACACAGGGAAAGGGCTGAGCTTGTGGGTGCTAATGCTGCTCCTGCCTGCATTCATGGTGAGGAAACCCCTTTAGCTGAAAGGGGCGGGGAGAGGGGGGCAGGGGGGATTGTATCTCGTTCTACCCCCTGCTTTAGGGCTCTGCTGTTTTTCAGGACTGGTCCTTATGCAGATGAGCAGAGACCCAGAAATTCAAACTCTGGCTCTGGTGTGTACTGGATGGTGGCCTCTTTCCCTCGATCTAATGTTTCTTTGCTCTCTCAATCCCACAGGCATTTTGTTTTCGCTGCACCTTCCTCATCATGCCTAAGTGACCCTCCCTACGAACTTTTCTCCATCCTCTTTGCCCTCCTCACCTCCTTTCCTTGGCCCGTTCTCCTGGCTTCTTTCCTCCAGTCACCTCACCTACCTCCCTGCCCAACTGTCTCTTCTCCTCTTTTCACCACCACGTTTGTCCTCCCCTCCCTTCTTACATTCTCTCTTTCTTAAACCCTCCCCTCTGCAGCTCTCAAGTACTTACATCCCTACACTCTGTCTGTGAAAGAAGAACAAATAGACTAAACAAGAAGTTTGCCAGATCTTTGCTGTGCTCTTGATAAATGCAGTGCTTCTGTAGCTCCTTGTTCTTCTGACAGCGCCGCCGGGAGCCCAGCATCCCCCCTCCCACGCGATGAGCTCATGGGGAGCTGTCACGGCTTATTCTAAGAAATCTGCTAATGTACAGTACTCAGCAGAGGCACCCCTCCCCTGGGAGGATCAGCAGAATTAGGATGTGCAGCAAGTTATCTTGGGGATTACACAATCTTATCACCTCCTCCAGGGCACTGGGGAGCAGCGAGCACCGTGTGCTCTGAGTCACACTTGCCCCTGTGATGAGGTACAGGTTTCCTGACTCACTTCCTCCCAGGACTTCTGTTTCCTTAGGTCTCTGCACCAACATCACAAGCTATAAAAAAAAATTAAAATGACAGAGACAGGGAAGTCAAGGCAGCCATGGCCCCTGAGCCACTGTACTGCCTGCCCCATGCTCATGTCCATTCTGACTTTGGGTGGGAAGCCGGTACTGCTCAGCACACAGTGCACAAAGCCACTCACGGCTCAGTGCTGGAAAGGTGGAGTTTTATTTGGCCTGCTGAGACAGCTAAGACCTAGCAGAACATGTTCAGCTATGTGGGTGGATTGTGGTTTTTAGCTAAGAAAGACCCCGTCATATATCTACACGTTAAATGCACACAAGTGATCACCCTCTTGTGTTAGGCAGCTAGTTCCTGTATCACCAGAGTTTGGGATGGAGAGAAGTGGTATAGCTGGGAGTGGGCAGACCTGCCCCAGCACACATCCTGCCCCAGCAAACATCCAGCCCCAGGAGCCAGCTGGCTGCTCAGGCAGGTCTGTGAGGTGGTGATGGTGGGCTTGCCTTGCCTGGCTCTTTGAGAGCTGCCACCAGCCTCAGCCATCTCCAGCATCAGGGGCTGCTCTGGTGGTGTTAGCTCTCTTCATACTGACTGATTTTCTTCAAGCCTCTGGCTCTGGATTCATAATTCTTGCTTGTGATGACACAGTCTATGTGGTTTTTTTAAGGTTTGTTGTTTTGTGGGGTTTTTTTTAAGGAAGATTCTCAGCTCTTGTAGTCACAGGTAGATAGGAAAATATGACTCTTTAAAGAGTCAACAGCCTGAAGACAAATAATCAGCTATATGCAACTGTTCCACAACCTGACAACCCTACTACTAGCATTTTAGTCTATTGATTTCTTGAGACCCGACTCCTGGGTTCAGAGCGCTTGGTATAAGCCTCCTGTCACTCACCTGCTGTGGTGGAGTGGGAGGAGAGCGCCGAGTTACTGGAATAGCTGCCTCTTCAATACCTGGAAATACTCTTTCTCTGCATCACAGCCTAGTTTTAGAGCATGCTGTGTGACTTAAATTAAGTTCAAGTTGCTAGTCATCCCTGGGGCTCAATTTTGTCAAGCTTTATATTAGAGAAGCATTCTGTATGAGGCCTAAAAGGTCCTGCTTATCTCTTCAGTGACCTGACCGGCAGTGTGCTTTTCCAGGACACATTGATAGGAAGTCAGAGCCTGGTTTGGTGAAGCACTCCCATGCAGAACTCTAGATCAGACTGTAGCAGCTGGTGAACTTCCTGACATCTGCCCCTGATGCCCCCCATGTGTGCTTTGAAGTCGGTAATATAAAGTCATCCTCCCAACCCACTAGCTCGTGTCTCCTTGCTGTTGGAGAGTGAGTGAAAATGAACAGAGCTTTTCATTTTGTTTAGTGTAACTTATGTGAAAACACTGGAAGGAGCTGAAAGAAGAGTAAAAGTGACACCTGGTTCCCCTGTGTACGTGTGTGCTTGACATTTGGCTGAAAGAGGAGAGGGAAGTGGGCTGTATGGGACTTCACTGGGGACTGCGTGCTCCTACCCAGGGTGCATGGGGTTGAATGAAGATGCACTCAGGCTGGTTAGTGAAGTAAGTTGTCCCAGGAGTGGGGCATGGGTCGCTCCTTTGGGGAGTTAGCCTTTCTGTGCTGTCAGTAAGGCAGGGGATGGCCAGGCTCTGCTGAGATGCTGGCAGTTTGCATCCTGCCTTGCAAATTAACACTTCGCAAGGTGTGAAACACTTGGGCCTGGGTTGAGGGTATAGTTTTCTTTTGCTCTGGCAGCAGGGATGATAGAAAGGTCTTTTTTTCTTCTTTCTTCCCTGTCCTTCCCCCATCCCTTGAGACCCCTAGGAGGACTATATATTGCTCATCTTATTAGCAACTGATAATGTAGGAATGCTGCATCCCAGCAGTGGCGACCCTGTGCCTTAACAATAGTCATGGTTTTCCCACTGGGTAATAGGCTTACCGACACAGCAGGAATCACACAGTCCAGTGTTAGTTTGAGTCTGACAAGAGGGAAAGATCCCAACGGTTCCCCAGTTTCAAGCTTTCAGCAGAGGGAGAAAGGAAAGCCTGTGGCACACCTGTGTTTGGAGAACAGGAGTAAGGGCATTGCCCTCTGCTTTGGCCAAGGGAGGTAGGCTTGGGAGTCCCGGCATCAGGGGAGGAGGAGGGCCCTGTAAGTGGAACATCCCAGCGAGTGTCAGGTTTAGTGCTGTCACAAGGAGGGATTATAAATGTGGTCAGAACGTAACTGTAACTGTGAGCATGTGAGAGGACTGGCGTCGCCTCTTGGAAATACAGAGCAGCTGATTATTGTGCCCATTTTTGTGTGTATTGTATGACTGCGTTTTTCCATGTCTCTCTGCCCCTGTTATATTGACCTGCAATCTTTGACTTTGACCAAAAAAGCATATGGGATATAATAGAGCATTGACTTTATCTTAGGAGTGCCATAACCTTGCTGTGACCGCTGTAACTGTATCTTAAATGACCTCTTTAGGAGGAGATGCCGGACCCAACACAGCTAGCTCCACCACCAGCCCCTCTTCCCCTGTACTCCCACAGCGTAGCTTTGCTTTTGGGGCAGGCAGTCCCGTGGATGTGAAGAGCCAAGGGATGGCTCAGATGTGGTCATCGTCACTAGCAGAGGAGAAGCTCCTCTGTTAACTTTGGAAAACAAACATTTTGGCTCTAGCTGTTGAGAGAGGAGGAAGGATTTCGTAATAGCACCTGGTCTCATTCTTCCTTTCCCCTCCAAAATCCCTGAGCACTATCCTGGAGCCCTGGGAGATTATTCCCCTGTATCTACAAGGATTTTCTCCAAATAGATCTGATAGTCAAAGAAGTGGTTTTATAGTCTTGTTTTATGCTTGTGGAAAGAGTCCTTCCTTGGCAGCTCTTGCAATCTAAATAATGCAAGATAAAACCACAACGTAAAACACAGGGTATGAATTCAAGAAAAGGTTAGCAAGAGGGCAATTTAGACAGAAACCAATTTAGTCATACTGAACTAATTATTTTTTTCCACTGGAAAGGTTGGAATTAGTAATGCAGGGAGAGGCCTTTCCTTGGAAGCTTGCATTGAGTCCGCAGATCCGGCCAGAAAAGAGCCCTTCCTTAGTCCAGCTCCTTCCATGCCTGGGTCTGCTAGACCTGCAGAAGAGGAAAGTCTGTGCAGCAAACAAAAGGCAGCTTTGACGTCAAGACCTGGGACCGTTGCCCTGACACTGGGAGGTGGAGCGCGGAAAGGAATCCGCAGCTAATAGGCTCTGGACTGGAGTGCACTTTGGCAGAGGGACAGCTGCTACCCCTTCTTTCCAGGAATAATACTGTTTATTTCTATCTCACTCTCTCTGGCTAAAGTTACCATAGTCAGGTTTCATTTCACCTGTCTCTACCATAAATTCATCAGACTGCAGGAAAAATCTAACCTGCAGACTCCCCATTCTCCGTCCCCTCTTCCCTGGAGAGCTACGCTAAGTAACTCTGTTGTTTCTTTGCTTTGACGAGTTTGTGACCACCACTTTCCCTTACTGAAGCCTTTGCTGGTAGGATTTATGAGATGTACACATGCAGTTGGCTATGTTTGTGTGTGGCTGCACGAGTAGGTGTAGATGCTCATTGTTCCTGCCCAGGACAGAGGAAGGGTCTCTGCGGCTCGGTGTAGGTACATAGAACTCACCGCGTTACCAGCAGCGGGTGTTTCTGGTTTGCGCAAACGGCTCTGTCCTGTGCACCACAGCTTTGTTCTGGGAAGTTTCAAAGTGTTGCAACGCAATGTGGTAACAACCTGAAGTTCAGTGGATTTGTTACATGGTTTTGATTGGCTCTGGATTTGTTTAAAAAAAAGGCACTATTTTTACACCAGATTCAGGTTGCCAGCCTTTCCTGGGCAGACTTCGCAAACTGTTGAGTCATGGAACAAACCTTGAGTAAACTCGCCCGTATTCTCTGTTTTATTAATCTTTCCTAGCTCTGCAGTTCAGGTCAGTGCATATTTGCCCCCTGTGCACTTGGGAACGCTGTGCAGCCTTTGAGAGTTTAGGAGCTGAATCCCAGCCTCTGGGCAGGGTGGCAAAAGCACTCTCAGGTCTAGCTGTATTTGGTGGCATATGAGCCAGGGGAGATGAAGGGAAACTTTATGACAGCTCTGGAAAGCTTCACTCTGTAAATCACATGCAAATTTGTCTGAGTCCTATGAGTTGTAATCCCTGAGCACTGGCTCTTTAGGGTGGCTACCTGAGCAGGCTGTAAATAAGCATCCCCACAGTTCTAGGCAGTGCTGCTCCTCAGGCAGTTACAGACTCTTTTTATAAGCTCTTGTTTAACCCCTCTGAGGTTGAAGATCATGAAAGTATGGTGCCACTCCTTTTACATACATGTAAATGAGAACTATCGAAATCAGGTCTGTGAGATATTAATGGCATAAATGGTCTTTTGGGGGTTGATATTTTTGAGATTGATATTTTTGAATCAAATTCACCCCTTTAAAACACGGGTTCCTTTTTTCCATTTGCAGTGAGCTACTCCAGGTTGTCCCTGGTGAGATCTGAGTTGCTTTGCTATGTTGGTGGTCATTTGCTTCTCCCTCCCACCTCAAATTCCAGTGGTAAAATCATGGAGATTATTTGTGTCCAAAGAAAAAAAAAGTTTAAACTCAGTGTTCAGCACAGATTATTTTTTTCCTCCTAGTTCCTAGTATGAGCCCTCATCTTACAACATGTGCTTGAGTATCTGCAAGTTTTCAAGCTTGGTTCTGAGCTGTTTCCACTTCTCTCTGTACTTCCCTAATCTCACTGTGTATGTGTTGTAAGAATTTCTTTGTGTCATTCTACACAGAAGCCAGATCCTAAGAAGCACTAAAAAGCTTATTTAAAACACCCCAAACAAAACTAGTTTCCTCTTAGAGTCTCTTGCCCTGCTCTCTGTTCAGGTGGTTGGCAGATGAGAGCTCCTGTTCTTGCCTTGTCTGATTCCCTGGAAGAGCCTGGCTGCTGGCTGAAGCAACCACAGGAAGGAGGAACTGCCTTGCAGAAAAGCTGGTGGCAGATGACTGCTAACAGAGAAGAAAAAGTTCTTGGATCTGGTTTGATTTCCCCAGCCTTCCTAAGAAAGGGAGGAGAATGAATGCAGCTCTCCAACACTGCACTGTTGCAGCTGCCTTTCTCCCTTCCAGATAGGTACTAGCTCAGTGCTTCCATACAGAGCAGCAAGGAAGATGCTTCAGTCTGGACCTAAAGCATCTTAACACTTAAAATTATACCTTGAGCCTTCTTTAGACTGCAGTTTGAGGAGAGAAGGGGCCACCCAGATGTTTCCACAGTGGAGGAAAGCAAGGTGGGGCACTTGGAGATACAGAGAGGACTTGAAAGATGAGCACAGTGGCTGGGTGCTTCTGATAAACTGATTGGCAGGGAAGTAATTAGTGCTGGCACGCTGCCATCACTGACTATTGATGCAAATTGCTTGGATAGGGCTTTCAAGGTTTTCTTGCCCCAGCCCTGGTTCCAGCAGCCCCACTGGTGAAGTGTGGTTTGTCACAGTAGAGGGGAAGTTGGTGTGATAAATCTCCCAGCAGCTAGGGGGTGAAAACAGGCAAGCAGGGAATTTCTAAGTATTGATAAACACAAATTCCTGTTTGGAAACCAGCTCTGTGAGAAATGGCTTTGCATTTGAAGCTATCTGGCAGAAATACTCACTGGTACCATGTGTAGAATTAGTAACTCAGAGGTGAGCTGTAGCACGAGCGGTTCGGTGGAAAACTGTGGCAGTTACCTTAGCAGTGGCTGACGAAGTTGATTGAGAAATGGGCTATGTCTGTTTGGACAGACTTTCAGTTGGTTTCATGTTCAAACTGAGAACCCAGGAGAAACAGGGAGGGGCACAGAGACCAGCAAGAAAGGGGAAAATGCTTTTTGTTGTGCGTTGGTTTTTTTTTGTTTGGCTTTTTTTTTTTTAAACTATGCAGTGGTATGAGGTCAGGCAAATGACTGGCTGCATCTGGAGCAGCCGTTCCTTTTTAGTTTAGAACATGTTTGTGCGTTTAGGTTGGACCAGAAGAAAACAGGGGTAAATAATTGGAGGAAATAAAGAATATTGGAAGTCCTGTGTGGAAAATGGGTAAGATGGGGGAGGGAATGTGTGGCAAAAGAATTGAGAAGCGGAGGGAATCTGTGAAGGCTGGAAATTAACTGAGGAGCTGCTTTATTTTAAAAAGGAAGAGTGGAAACAATGCGGGGAGTGAAAAGGATGAAAACAGCGACTGTGGAAGAAGAGAGTAGAATATTGCTTGAATAAAACTGGGGGAAGGAAAGCAGCAGAAGGGGGTGAACTCGTATGGTTTTTACATTTGGTTCTGTATTTTACTGGATTTCCATGTCACCAGCTGATGTCAGATGGCTTACTCCTTTCATGCTTTACGTTGTGTGTAAATGTGCCAGAGGTTTTTGAAAACTGCTGGGCAAACAGTATGACTGGGGTCGCTTTGACTTCAACAAATATTCACAGCATCTTCCCACCCTAGGCAGGGCTACGGAGGGCTGGGCTGGATGCGAGCAGCTCCATCCTCTGTGCTGGGGCTGAATCCTTTCACTGGCTCATCAGGAATTCGGGGGGTAGTTTATAAAGCCTATTGCAAACCTGCTCTTCTCTCCTAGATGCTTCCTTTCTTACACCTCCGTCACGTGGGGCACAGTGTAGGAGGCAGGTGTCTAATGAGCAGGTTTAATCACTGTCTTCAGGATTAGATATTATTTATAGTTTACCCATCTAGGCCTCGACAGCTGCAGCAGCAGTACATCCAGAAGGGAGAAGAAAGGAATGCCTTGTGCAGCTCATCACCACTCTCTGAGAAGAGGTGGAAGCTCTGTGGTCCTGTCGTAGGCAAGACAGAGCAGTGACACAATTACAGCTGTGGCGAAGGAATTCAGGGCAACCATTTCCCAGGCTTGAGTGTGGCTGCATGTGCTAACTGGCAGCAGCGATGGGTACAGCCTGTGTTAAGAAGTCAATATGTGAAGGAGGGGTTATGTACTCGCCTTGTGCAGTTTCACATTGCCTGGAGGCTGGACTCTTAGTTGTTCCGGTTTTCTTATATTTTGCTTCTGGCATTCAGAACTTTCCACTGGGCAAAACAGTGAGTTGGAGTGAAGATTAAAAAACAGCTGATTTTCTAACTAGAAAGAAAAAAGTGGTTTTCTTGGAGTGCTTCCTGGACCTTTCCTTGTCTTATTAGTAAAATCAGCTAACTGCCTGAGTGAGAGTTAATTCAGCTATACTCTCTGTAACTTAATGGCATTTGAGTTAGGGCAGCTGTGGCTTACAAAGCAGATTTAAGACATTTTCTGTGTAGCTATATGCATATTACAAGTATTAAGTATTTATACCTCATATACATTAACAATATGCTGGTTTCTCCTTAGCTCCTTGTAGGAGAGCAGCTGCCACCTTCTGCAGAGAATTGTCCTTAAAGCTGTTGCCCAGCTCATTTGATGCTGGGCTCCTGTCACTTGAAAAGGGACATAATGCTGACATAATGTGGTGCAGTCAGAGGGGGGTGAAGAACAAGTGTAACCTTTTTGGTCTCTGCCATCCGGGGAGAGTTCAGGATCTGTTGTATTGTAGTCTCGGTTTTAGAGATGATTACTCAAAAGAAGATGCTTGAAATTTAACAGGAGGAGCAAAATTAGGAAAAAGTGAATATAATTCAGTACATAGGTGGGAGGAGGAAATGCATCACCTGTCATCCCCCACCCAGGGCATTCAAAGACTCGGAGAAACTGTTTGCAACTCATCACCTAGGGTACTGGTTGTCAACACTTTCGACATGAGTAGCTCAAAACTTTCCATCAGAAAGTCCTCCTGACAGTAGGCTTCATCTAATTAGTCATCTTTCATGGATGTCAGCAGTAATCCATGGAGATCCCCCCAGGTTTTGAGGACTGCAGCTTGAGAACCACTGGTGTAAGACAGCTTGATGATGTGTCTCATGACATCAGTGTGTATTTTATTATGTCGTCTTCCCTTTCTGCATTAGAAAGGGACTCTGATCTGAGGGAAGTGGGAATCTGCATTCCCATGTGGTCACTGTAGTCACCACTGGGTCAAAGCCAGCTGTGGGTTTGGTCAGAGAGTGTTGGTGGGACTTATGCATCAGCTCATGTCCTTCCCCATCTGGCATGTTCTGACCTCCAGAGGTGTCTCAGGAGTGTAGAACTGTGCTGGTCATTCTCCACTTGAGTAGGGAGGGATGGTTTCCTCTGCAGTTGTTCCTTCTGGGAAAGTGAGACCAAGCTGGTTGTGGACCAGTGCCAGGCCCCTAATTCTCTTGATTTCTGGCTCTGTCACCACTACAAACAGAAAAAGGACTGTCACCAAATAGATGGTGGAGCTTGGGGGTGTGTAGAGTCGGACAGACGGCCTTTTGGGTAGCGGGCGTGCTTGATGGCCTGTTTTTACAAACCAGGGCGCAGGGTGTGTGAGTACACGAAGTTCCAGCATGTTGAGATTTCCAGATAAAGTAAGCTGATAAGCCATGCCAGCTTTTTTTGGCTCCCATGGAAAAGGCACCATTGCACATGACTTGCTAACCACAGCTTCTGCCCACCTATTTAAAGCAGTACACGAGCACAGTAGCCCCAGGTATGGGATCCATAATAACAGTACTTATTGCTAGAATTCTTCTGCACAGATCGGTGTGAGTAACTCCAGCTTGTGCCCAACTTGTCTATGGTCAGCAGGATGTGATGAGAACAATGTAAAGTCTGTCTTGACATTTTCTTTCTCTTCTTTTTTTCTTCTCTTCCTTTTCTTTCTCTTGTGCATAATAAATAGTTTTTTAAAAGGGTGTTGAGAAGGATGTGGGATGAGACTGAAGCCTCCTCCCTTGCAAAGGCCCCTCCTGTAATACATGGAAACAGCAGAAGATTTTTTTGTATTGCAAGTGTCACACTTGGTTTAAGATCGTGAAGGTGAAAGTCCATAGTAACCTCTCTCCGTTACCCAAATATGCTGCTTTGACCTTATGAAAACCAAATAAACACACTGTATTGTGGCCTTGGGGGCAGGCCAGGAAAAACTCTGTAAATGGAGCAATATCATCACCTTTCATTGCAGTGCGGATGATCGAAGGAAGGACGTGTGCTGTCAGAATGGGGAAACCCAGTTAGTTTATCTTCTCTCTTTCAGCTCCTAACTTTCATTCACCGTGTTCTGGGTTTTTCTGGCTGTTACTTTCCAGCCAGGTGCTCAGAGATCTTCCTTCCCAAAAACCTGGAGTCTGGCTGCAGCTAAACGCTGTGCTGGGGAGAAGCCAGACTGTGGGCCAGATTCTTTCTCCATCACCTTGGCACAGTTTTCTTGAAGCAAGAGAAATTGCATGTGATTAGCTAATAAAGGAATTTGGTCCCAGACATGCCTGGCTCCCACTATAGCCATCTATTCCCTAGAAATCAATTTTACAGTGAGATGTGTGATGGGCTGTACACACGGCTGCTTAGAGCGGAGTTAGCAGCTGGGGTGGCTCAAGAAAGCCATGACGTAGAAAAGCTGTTCTATGAAATGAGTGCACTGCCAGAAGTGTGACGTCATGACAGCACTAGTACACAGCTTTTGTATGCAGCCACCATGCAGGGAGCTGGTGATCATTCCCAGCATAGGCTGTCTGTGTTAGGCTCAACGTAGTTAAAACCTAGTTTAAACCTCACTCCTTCGTAGTGCTATTTGTTCCCTGGTCTGACGTGTGATGGAGAAGAGTTTCAGTGTGATATCTAGGCATGGCTGCTGCCTTTTGCAGAATCTTTTTCAAATCCAGGCGCTGGGATCACTGATGGCAAAGCCAGGGTATGGCATGAGCAGGGAGGCAGCGCCGGGCAGGGGAGCTGGGGGAGAGGTGGGAGCTGCTGCTGCCAGCTGCCAGTCCAGACAGGCTGCAGCTGGGCTCATCCCCGCACTTCCCAGCACTTAAAAATAAGCTTAAATTACCCGCCTGGGATTCACATGAAAAAAGAGAGGGGAATGTCTGGAGTGCTGAAGGGTCTGTGCAATGCGGCTTCTTTCCTGCCATCCTTCCTCCCCCTCCTCTGCCCCTCTTCTCCCAGTCCCTCCCTCCCCAGTCCCGGGGGCTGAGCGAAGGCCCAGCAGTTCTAGGAAGAGCTTGAGCCGAGTCAGCAGCCGCCAGTTCTGGGAACCGCAGCCGGGCCCCGCGGGACGCTTCAGGGAATTCTCGCTGCCATTCCAAGGATGGCAAAAGAGCTCGTCCAGTGACCTGGGGCTCCCCAGCAGCAGGGGGCAAAAGCTTGGAGTCATGCCACGGCACTGGGAAGATTACCAGAGGCACAAGGGCCTGGAGATTTATGCCCTGCTCAGAACTGTACTACAGTAATTTGTTTGGCTTCTTGGGGGAGAGAGAGGGAGAATTTGCCACACAGGAGATACCAGTAGCGACCACAGGAATTTAGAAAAGGGATATGGAGTTAAAAGGTCAAAATTTCCTGCCATCAGTCATCGTCTCCTTGGTAGGAGTCAGAGAGGGTGCCAGAAGCTCAGACAGAGATTTCAAGATCCTGGAACCTCCTACAACCACATGACCTTGAATAAATAAAATAAGAAGCAGCAAATTGAGGTTGAGTTTGGTGTGTGCTACTGTCCCCCACTCTCCGCTTCCCAGTGCCGTGGCTCCCATCAGGTGTTCGCCTGTTCAGGGTTCAGAGCTGCTGCACTCTCCCTCCTTCCACAGGAGATGGTGGGAGCTTTCCTCCAAAGCACTGCAGAGCTTCTGAGGAAATGCTCAGCATGATACTGAAACACTGATGTTATCCCTGCTGCCCATTTTCAAGATACAATCATTTCAGGTGCTGCTGGCAGCCTGGGAGCAGTGAATTTCTCACAGCCCCGGACTTTGAATGCATTTACATGCGGTTAGTGAGTTGCTCTGGATTGGGTTCAAATCAGCAGAGATTTGAAGAGAGGAAACATTGAAGCTGGATATTGGCCATCAGGATACTTTTATAAGTCACTGGAGCAATGCTGCAGGCTGAAGATAGTGCCTGCTTTTTCTGGTTTTGGGTAGTGCACACATGGAAGGGTTGCTTTCTTGGAAGAGGTGGTCTCACCTGCTGCGAGCTGTTCAGACAGAGGAGGCGAGAAGTCACATTTTCTGGCCTCCTCCTAGGCCAGGCCAGATGGGTCTCTTAGGCCTTGACATCATCAGTGCCACGAATTTCACTGGGATATTATCATTCTGCACACTAGGTTGAGTCTAGTCCTGCTCATTGAAAAGTCCTGTGAACTCTGTTCCAACTCTGACCCTGAGTTTTCCTGCTCTTTCTTGACTTGAGCTGATAACCACAGCTCTGGCACGTCGTGCCCCAGCCAGCAACCTTGTTGTCTTCTGGGGCTATTCACTGAATGCCATCAGCATTCCCCCAGACATCATAGCAGATTTTTTCTTTGCTTTTACATTTAATGTCTTCCTAAGGTGTCAGTCAGCTCCCAAACCTCTTTCTTCCCACGTATTTCTTGTGATTCTGCTTCTAGTGTTTGGTCAGACTTTCTGATGCTGCCTTTGAGCCTTTCCTCTTCTCCAGTTTTTGGGCTTTTTTTTGCTGTGTATTTTTCCACTGTGGAGAAACTTCCATAAAACGAGAGCTAGCAACATGTTTTCAGCTCACATATGACCTTGGTTTGGGAAGAAGCATATGCTTGTATTTGGGGGAAGGGGGCAGCTGTTCTTGCGCTTCATGTAAAAGACCTTAATGGATTCACAGGATTATGCTGCTGCAGTAGCTGTTCCATCAAAGCCATAGCAACTTCCTTGTTGCCTTTTCTTCATCTGTTAGAGGTATTTGGTTTCTATGAACCGCTAATTAAAATGCAGAAGAGTGGCTCTTTATTAAGGCTTTATTAACATTTAATTTACTTTTTAGTTTTTGGTAGGAGATCAAAAGGCTTAGCTCTTTCCTAGAAAGATAACAAAAGGGTTGCAGTGCTGTGCTAGAATAATCTCCCTCTAATAACTTCATGTGCTCTGCAAAGATATGGGCAGAGACCCCTGCCATCAGGGGCACGGGAGAGGGAGCACGGCGGGGTTGTGCACCCCATGGCCAGACCCTGACATGGGAATCTCCTGGTGCTACCACACATGCTGCTGCCTCCCCGTTGTGCTTTATTACGACACAGGTGAACGCTCGCTGCAGGGTTGCTCCTTGTCACAGCTTCTTCCCCTGTGTTTTTGCTGGGGTGCAGTTGATGCAGGCTCTGATGAATGGCAGTGCACATGCTTCACAGTGTCTCTCAAAGTTTGCTTGGTGATGCTTCATCTGTAATATTCCTTTTTCTCCTAACAGGTTTGGTTTCTTTCTAGTTACCTTTCTGTGCTAGGGCTTGTGGGACTGTGAGAGCAACACATTCAGGCTGTTCTCTGCTTTAATGCAGTCATTCCCAGGTCTTTGAGGGTGTCTTCACTATCCCTGAATGTAGCTAGGGTGGCATTAGTAGCTTTTTTTCTTTCATGTCTCTGCTTTTCCTTCCTTCTTTCACCAAATACTCTTGTGTGAATGCAGGCATGTGGTTAAGATACACAGGACAACTCCTGGGGTTTGTGACTTGTTGCTTTGCTGCAGCAATGAGCAGGATTGAGCCGAGGGAAGCCAAGAAATTCTGTACCCAATTTAAAAAAAATTGAACCTGTATTGCCTCTCTCTCTTTTCATTGCTGCAGCTGGCATAAATAGGTGCAGGTGCCATGGGTTATTATTCACTTAGTTATATACAATGTCAGCAGCCACAGCTTACATGGATAGAACCTGCATTTCAGATGGTACTTGCTGCCAAGACAGAGGGGGTTTTGATGACACAAACTTCTTGCTGCCATCCCAGATCAGCGGTAGAGTAGCAAAGTAATTACAGTTGTTAGTTAGCAAAGTCTTGGGTGATTTTTGATCCACTTATTGTTGCATTTTTCTATTTACTTTCTTTCTAGGGAAGGTATGGTTTGAAGTTGGCACGTAACTTATTTATTATGTGGGTCTCTGAAAGGTGAAACAAGTCTTAGCTTTTCCATCTATTAGCTTTCAAAGAAGCTGTGCAATGATTCCTCAAAGTAGCTTTCAATTAGTTAACTTTTAATGAATTTATTACCTAACCTGAAGGATAAGGAGGATGATCTGCTTGCCTTTTTCCTATGGGAAACTGGTATCCTAAAGCAAACAGATCCTACCCCTCCCTAAACACACAGATATATTACTATAATACTTCCTTTGTCCTGTCAGAGAAAGCTCTCTCTTCCAGACACTAACACATCACTGTGTCCTGCCTGAGCATGTTTCCTTGCAAGTGATGAGTGATGCCTGGGGTTGAGCATCTGAGCTGCAGTGTCCTCTGCAACTTGGGCTGTCTGTCCATGGCACTCTGGCTAACCAAACTGTGCCATATCCTGGTTTGCATCCTACAATAAAGCAGCTTTTTCCCTTCCTCCTCCAGCGTGTCCTCGGTGCCACATTGTCATGCCAAGAGTTACAGGGGAAAGCCCTGCTTGCTGGGGTCCATGAACCTGCAGGCTGGCAGCAGGGGCTGGCACGGCAGTGACTAAGAGCCAATGGAAAGAAGTGGGAGTAGTTGCAACATAATGTTTAAAAATCTGTCCCTGTCTCTTTGTGGAGACCCAAGAAAGGTGCAGAAGGTGTGGGACTCCCTGCTTCCTTAGCCATAGCCAACCTGACAGTAGTGCTGCCAATGAAGAGGCTTCTCCCTGCGAGCTGGCTCTCAGGTGGGGTTTGAGGAAAGCCTGTGCAGATGACTTGCTCAGCAGTGGATGGGAAGCTTCCAAAGGTATTCGCAGCACCATATGGTTGTAACATGATCTAGTGCCAATGTATTAATTCCCTCCTGATATTGTGTATCTCTCCTTATTTGTTTGCCTTCTCACTTGCTAGTTTGTTCTCCTGTTGCATGAGATTTCTGGGGAGAAGGTTGGAGGAACAGAGGCTTGTGAAAGGTTTAAGAACAATGCAGTATCCTGGAGTAACATGTTAGCAGTTGTCTTGATTGGTGCTTCTAGGTGCTGCCTAGTAATGAATTGCCATCTTTGTTTTGTGGGAGGGAGATGTATGGAGTAATTCCTATATATCCTTTAGTGACTTGTGCATCGATGCGTGATTGAGGATAAGTTCTAGCTGTGATAAAATTACATCTGTGCTGCTTTGGCACATTTTCCTAAGGCCATTAGAAAACCTCAGATGAAAAATCTTTAGAAAGCCATTTTCTCTAAGTAACTGTGGTATGTCACCGTGTTTCTATGTACTGTGCCATTGCAGTGAGAGCCATGGTGTGTGTGAGGTTTGAAAGCTCGTTTCTGATCTTCTCCATTCTGCTTCCCTCTCCTGGTTCCTATCCGCTCCATCTTTATGTCCATACCTGTGACCTACAGCAGTGAGCGACCTATGCTCTTTTTAATGTCTGGTGAAATGTTTATGTGCTGCAACAAGTTCTGTTGCAGAGATGCTCAAGCCAGAGCTAATATGAGTTTCTTGCAGTATAGGACCACGGTGGTACCAGCTTGGGTCCCAAGAGCGGTGTAGCTCTCTGCGGGACCCTGCATCCCCAGGTTTGTAGCTGGTACCTGATGAGCACCTTCCTGTCCAGCTCCATGCGTGCTCTGGTCCTACTGTGATAGCCTTCTGCTGATGAGTGGGAGTGTGAAGGGTATAGGTGGGATAGAAAGGGATTGTTGTATGTTTCCCAGAGGTATATTCCCTCATAATTTTTAGGTAATCCAAGGATGACTCTCCCAATCTTGCAGTGCTATGTGGCCTTGTAACGTTGGGGTTCATTTCAGAACCTTGGTGCAGCAGGAAGATAGGATGCTTTATGGGTTATTAAAGTAGAGAAAGGGCAGCTAGAGCTCTATAAATAAAGAGTGTGTGCTCATTGTCCTTGGCCTTGCTACCACTACTTTGGCATGCTGATAATCACCGCTAAAGAGTTTGTGTAGTGAATAGCAGTTCCTGTCACATGATGAATTCTGACTCATTTTTTTGCCCTATAGCTGACCCTGAAAAGCATGCATAAAACTGCCACCTTACCCCTCTTCCAGGCATTGATCCCCAACCTGAGACACCCCTTTGACAAGGTGTTAGGTGCAAGCCAGGTGTGGGTCTTGATGGCCCTCCCAGGCACCAGGGAAAGTTCATCAGCTTTGTCCTGATCCCTAAATGAGATTTCCAGCTGAACCTGTGCCTAACATCTTGCCCTCTGGGTTTTCTGTGTTTCATAGAATTCACCCATAGAGCAAAGCAGTGCTTGTTGGTTGGGTTTTGGTTTGTTGGTTGGGTTTTTTTTTTCTTTCTTTTTTTTTTTTTAATAAACCGTGTTCAATTAGCTTCCTTAGAAAAACCTCCCTTGGTGCTCTGATTGGGCGTCTGGCAGAGGAGGGACTGCTGTCAGCATGTCTGAGTTCCTGGAAGAGCTGAAGTGCAATGAAAATGACCCCAGGGAGCAATGGGCTTTCCACAGAAACCCGACAGTCTGGGGGGAGGGCTGATGGAGACTGGATGGTTTTAAGAGCTCATTTAGTTTCTTTTCTGCAGCCTGACAGAGAAACAGAGGGAGTGACAGCTCTGCATACAGATTCAGTTAGTAGGGTCTTAATGCTTCTCTGTGGATGGCATAAAAGCACTGGGCCGTCCTTCTGTGGTGGTCCTGTGTGCTGCAGGGCACCCTGTGGGTGCCATCAGCATCCTTCTTCTTTCTGGAGACCCAAGAGCTCAGCAGATAACCGTCCACTCCTTATTTACACTATAAATTTTATATTCTAGGTCGCATTCCCATTTGCACGGTGCTTTCTTTCACCTTTCACCATCGTGCTGGCGCTGTACTCGCCTCTCTGCTTTAAAGACACAAACAGGAATTGCAGATTTCCTAGCTGTGATTTGGTCTTTCCCTTGGCTTGTACTTCTGGGCTGATCGGGTGTTAGGGCCTGTCCGTATTCATATTTTTGGATCACTGTCATCCCACAGATGTTCTGGTATTTACAGAGTCACTTCAAGCTTGTATCTCCTTTTAGCCAGACCAAATGCCTCTTGCCTGGTGTCTGAGGGCATTCAGGGAAGAAGGAAAAAAATACCACCTCAGTCCTTAGAGCAGAGGCCAAAAGGAATTAGCACTGAATGAGAAACCTGCCTGTGCTGCAGCCTGGAAATAAGGCCTCAGCGGAAAGGAAAGATCTGGAAGCTGCTTCCCACACACACACACACTTGCTTGCCTTTGAGTGCACAGAGCAGCATCCTCTGCGTGCAGGCCAAGAGGTGAGCGAGCAGGGGAAGGTGTTCCTGTTTCGGTGCTGTCAGACCAAAAGTGCTGGGTAGGAAAATGTGTGCACCTGCTTTGCATGAGAGCAGCTGAGGCTGCATGCTGCACAGCACAAGGACTGCAACCCTCAGGAGCCAGCACCTTCAGCTGCCCTCAGCTCAGGAGCTTGTCTTTATCAAGAAATTAGGGTGCACTAAGGCAGTGTGTGGATGTGCAGTGTGCTCACTGCTCTCCATGTACTTGCAGTGTACAGGAGGCTGGCTTTGTGTAGCTTACTGAATGACTGAAATAATTTAATTACCTTGTGTCTGAAACTAAGAACCGTGGGGGACTTGGGGTACTGTGACAGGGCTGAGCTGTGCCATCCTCCTGCAGGTTCTGCCAGCCTCTGAGCACGACAGGCTGCTGCCCTGAAAAGTAACCTGCTCAGGACCTCCTCCCACCCCTCTAATAAGGGCGAGCATTGCCTCAGACTGTGGGCTCTGGTAGCACCAAGAGTTGGAGTGTTGTCCTGCCTGCACAGGGCCTTCTGCAAAGTTGAAGCAGAAGAAAGAGGTGGGTTGCTGTTGATGTTATGCTTGATCTCTGGCTGGATCCTGCTGAACCAGCAGCAAGCACACCTCTGCTTCTTGGCTAGTGAAAAGTCAGAAACAGCTCTGCTTTCATTTCCCACCCTAGGACACATGAATAGCCCAGTAACATGACTTTCCCCCACTGGCTCCTCCATTCCCACATCAAAGCTTTTTCCAGGGCTGGCTGCACATAGTGGCTGTGACACCCCTTTCACGCACATTTCCATAGCTTGGGTGACCTAACTGTGGAAGCTGCACCAGAACTACTACAATTTGGGAGGAAAATTGAATCCAAAGTGTTGTGCATACGTTGCACCATACTACTACACCATATGGAGGAGGCAAGAAGTACTTTTCCAAGCAGGGGAGGTTGAGTACCAATAAAAAATCATCTTTCCAAGCTCCTTTGGTCCACTTCGGAGAAAAAAATAAGAGTACACATAACAAAAGTACTTGACATTTAACAGCAGAGGGAAATGAAACTAATCAGATATGGTGCATGAAGACAGCAGGAGGCAAATGCTCTTTTGTAGTTGGTTTCTTTCCAAGCAAATCATCTTAGTCATCTTCTGTCAAGCAAACACAGGGTGGAATGGGTGTTTGTCATAAGAAGCGTGAAGCTAGATGTAATTAGTAACCAAATCCAACTTTCCAAGAAAAGCTTATTAGCTGACACGAGGAGTCAGACCTGTTCAGGTACTCTAATGTTTCATTGCTCCTGCTAAATCTGAGCAAGTTTCCAAAGAGCAACTGTGATTCAGCCCCGCCAGCAGCGAGCTGCCCACCGCTCCGGCAAGCAGTGTTTGTGCAAGAGCAATAAAAATCCAGGGTGCGAGCTGTCGGACGAGAGGTCAAGTCGGAGTGTTTTTCATTTGAGAGGGAAAGGACCAAGGGAAGACCACATGTGGTTTAGGAGCCCAAGGGACTGAGCTTATAAAGCCAGGCTTGGAAATGCGGGGGTTTTAATCTGCCTGGGGATACGGGGTTGATTGCCCCAGGGACAAGAGAAAAAGTTAAGTCATTTGTGCTTTGCTTTATTGTCCCACCAGTGCGATGGACTTGTCTCTTCTCTGGCAGTGCTGGGGAGAAGGGAGGTTGGACCGCTTGCAAATAGTTCTCCCTAGGATTTGAGGCAGCATTGCAGAGGGCAAGAAAAAGTCACCTTTGTACAGAATAGCTTTGGGACTGACTTTCTTTTTGTTAAGGTTACTTGTATTGGTTTGACCTCGGCAGAGGCGGTAGCGCAGAGAACCAACCCCTTCACGCGCCAGCCCTAATCATTTCTTCAGAATTGTTTTTGAGGTTGCAGGAGACTCTTCAGGCATGGGTAGAGCCACATTAATTTTGGTGACGGGCTTTTTGCCCATTGTTTGTAAAGGCCATTCCCACTGCGGCGGCTCCCAGCCGGGTGCGCGGCCCGGGGCTCTGTGCGAGGGCTTGAGCCGAGGTTTTCGGTCAGAGAAGGAAGTCTGGGGGACTTGATCTCTCCTTGGTCCCTCACACCCCTCACCTGGGGGACCTCCCCAGGCCCCCCATGGGCAGCCCTTGCCTCTGCGCCACAGTACATAAATGAGCTGACCAAACGTGAAGTGTTGATGTAGTCCTGTGTCCTCCATCCTTGAGTTAAAGGAACACACCCTTCGTTCTTGGATTGCTCAGAGGGTTTTGAGTAGGGTGCAAAGGCTTATTTTTAGCTTAACATAGCAACAGGAACTGTCGAATAGCTGGGAGAACTGGCCTAAGTGAACACAGCTATGGGCTGTCTGTTTTGAATTTGGCGTTGAAGAAATGACCTACTTTCTGCAGGGAGTGCTGTCATTTTAAAAGAGACGTTAAATTGTTACTTGGTAACTGTGTAGGGTCTGAAGTACCTTTAATAGTCCCAATTTGTCCTCAGCTGCTGGATTTTGTGGCTGCCTTTGTGTGTCTCAAGGTCAGGCTGGTCACCACTGATAATTTTGTATCACTCAGATGTTTTCTGATGATGTGGAAGCAGATTGCCACTGCAGGGAACAGAAGGGAGGAATGACATGGAAACTCGGCTCGTCCAGGCCCTTCTGTCAAGTGTCACGTAGGAGATGTACGTGTGGTTCTTGTGTCCCCAGCCCTTTGGCTCCTGCTGCCCCACCCGGGGCTGTGGGGTTGACACACAATGCCCCAAGGTCTCTCTGCCTCAGGAACCAAAAGGAAGCTTCCTTTAGCTGCCACTTTTCCTTACGTTCCTGAGTGTGCTCAAGGAAAGGAAAAGTTGCTGAGGTTCACAGATTTAAATAAACAATTAAACCCCCCAGTAATCTGCAGACTTGCCTATGCAGATTGCTGTTGCCTTTGCCATTTTGCTGTCCCTACATACGGCTTTGCTAGTACCCGTATCCTACCTCCCTTTCCTTATTCCTGTTAGAAAGTATCAAGCCACAATCCTCTCAGGACAGAAGGCAAGTTAGGAGGTTTGTGTCCATGGAGTAAGGCTTCAGGACATGTTCCTTGTTGATTTTTAACAGAATTATCTTGGCGTACATACTGATCCTGAAGTTTAGAAACGGGCTGGAGACTGAAGCTAGCCTACATGAACAGTATTTGATCACTCACATGCACAAACACACATGTATACTTTTGGGGCTGTCTTCCACAGTAATGAGCTGGGCTCTTTCTTTGGCATTGGTTCCAACTGGAATGAATGTCTTTATGCCAGAGATGGTAAAGGGCTTGGGTTTTCCCCTTGTCCTTTGGTTGATACGGTAACGCATAAATGTCACTTGACTTCATCTCCCTTTGTACCAAAGAGCCATGTCTGAGAGGCAAAAGTTATGTGAAACATCAGTGTTCCATGACATGATTTGAAGTGCGTCCTGTTGGTAGGCTTTAATCATCACTTGCCTCCAGAAGAGTGCTGCTGTACTGGTGGTATCAGCCATGGGAAGGCTGGAGGGCAAGGGTAAAAAAAATTCCTTTATCCTTTGGTTTCCTGAGATACTGTCTTTTGAAGTGTCCGTCTTGGAAAGCAAACATACTGGAACAGCAAGGCACAGGGAATATTTGTATCTCTGTACTGGTCAGGATAAACCCTATGAGGAGTGTTGACCTCAGCTAGCTATGTCATCTGGTATTTGTTGGGTCATTACATGAGATAGCTGGCTGCCTAGAATCCACCAGTGCCTGTAACACATTCCCTTTTCCTTCAGTCATTTGTTTTGTCCATAACTGCAGAGAGAATTTTGAGAGCTTATGCAAGGTATAGGGATCGCTATAAGTCACACAGCATTTGCTGTAAGCCTTTGTGGTTTTAATTCCACCTCAGTAATAGGCTGAAGAGGGATGCTGGCTGCTGCTGCTGGGGCAACCGGAAGAGATAATTAAGAAACAGCATCTTTGACAGTTACTTATCTCCCTTAACCCAAGCTAAGAAGAGAATGTTTCTTTTAGCTCACAGGAAAAGGATTGCCCTTGGTTTCAGAAGCTCTTTGTCAGGAGTATTGCTCTTCCATCAGCTGATTCCTCTAGGAGGTGTTTATTAGAGTGATAAGAAGCCAAAAGCCAAATACAAAATAAACTGCAAAACTAACATAGAAAATCTTTTGCCTGTTGTCCCCTGCAAACTGGGCCAAAAGCACAAGCAAGACAATACATTTATTTTTATTATTTACTAGTCAAGTTGGGCCGGACTGGTAACGCGTGGCAGGAGTTTCCTGCTTGTGGTATAGAGTGGACCATCTCTTTCTGAACTCGACTCTCTTCCCATCCAAAACTGAGTGGAGTATTTCCCCTTCCAGGAGTGTTGATGGACCCTCCCTTTTCAACTGTGATTTATGTGAATACCAACATGATGGTCAATGAATATTTTCTGTCAAAATCAGCTACTACTATGTTTGGAAATTACAGGAGCCAGCATATAAGTTCTTCATTTGCTACACGTCTGTGTCACTCTGTGACATGACACTAATGTGAATTACTTTGGTTTTGGCTGTGTGCCTGATTTGTACTGTTTTGTGAAATAAAATCCCATCTTTGCAGGTAATACAGGCAGTGTTATGCACTCAGGCAGTGGAGAGCTAAGGGACATAAAAAGGAATAGCCTTCAGGGATGTTCTTCACACAGTACATCCAAACAAGAGGGACCCACGTACTAAGGGGTTTGTGGATCTGGCCTCATCCCTGCCTGAAATGGTGGTTGATAAGGCATGATGAAATCCTTCCCTTAATCCAGAACCAAGCTAGAAGGTTATATGCAGCCTGGGAGTGCATGAGTGTGTCGCATGGAAAATGGCTTGGATGGAGATGGACTGACCTGAGGAACAGGCAGCTCTAGGGGTGCTGTACCAGTGTGGTCTGTGCTGCCCACGTGGTCTCCACTAACAGTGAAGCTATTCACTTGGTAACTGAATCAACGACTTCTGCAGCAAAGTAGTTTCCCCATTACCTAAATGACCAAGCTCTTCCTCGCCCTGGTTTTCCATATCCCCAGGCACTGAGGTTGTTACGACATTTGCACACTCTTGCTTGGAAATGCTGTTTGTGAACACCCCTGAGTCAGCAGCCTGGCAGGTCACACCAACCCTGCTCCCCACTCCTAGACATCTGACCAGCAAGAGAAGGTTTTGCATGCACAGGGAAGCCTTCAATCACCTATATTCTTGGAAAGAAAAACGTGATACGGGGTCCTCACGTTGGCCTCATATGGGGATGGTTCAACACTCAGCTGATCCACCTGGTTCCAGCAGTCTTGCAGAGCTATTTCATACGTGTTCTTTCCAAAATGTTGCCCAGCACTTCTCAGCCGAGCTGGCTTTCAGTAGCACAGGACTGGAGGGAAGGGAATTAGAGGGGTGAACTGCAAAGAGTTTTGGCAGAATGTAAGGAGTATTCCAAAGCCAAAGCCGTAGAAAAAGAGGAGGTGTTTTCAAGAAGAGCTACGGAGATTTTCCAAAAGGTTCCCTGGATATAATACCAGGTCATGTTTTAGGCTTTTTCAGATTTACATTTTGAACATAACAGCCCCTTCTACTACTACTTAATGCTTTCAGACATGTGCAAACACATAGCATGTGCGCTGTGCAACATGTTTCTTCAATGTATTTACAGGCTTGGAGGTAGTGTTTTGAACTCTGCCTCTGCAGGGTTTGGCAATGGCTGCGATGACACTTGCATGATGGGAAGAACGGTTGCCAAGTTGGGTAACTTCTGACAAGTATAAACACAACTCTGCCTTCTGTAAACTAAATTTCAAATCATGCTGCTGTTCTGGGGAAGAGAGAGCCCTGACAGTAAAGGATATCCAGTCTCGCTGATCAGGCGGCTCGCACTGAGTGAGCCTGGAAAGACCAAGCAGCAAGGGACAGTTGGATGGGATGGCCACGCCAGGGGCTCAGCACTGCATCTTGCTGCCGCCTCGTCACACATATAACCCAGACCTGCTGGTTTGAGTTGTCGTCCCTGAAAGCTCTGTTTTAGCCAACATGAAATGAGTTCAATGAGATCAGTGCAGATTTGCCTGCTTGTTTTGCCACAGACTGTTGTTTACATCCCAAGAGGCATTGCAGATGTTCTGACTGGAGTATTTGTAGGTGAATTCAGCTGAAGCCAGAGCTTCACACTGCACAGTGTACCATGAGCTTTTGATTTGTTAAGGAAATGCCTGGGTTCAGCTTTTTGCATGCTGGGGAAGGAAGGTTTCTCTTGTGTTAAGTAATCTGCATTTCAGTGTTTTATGGCTTTCTGTAAAGCCAAATTCATGTCAGAATTACCCCAGGGGTAAAATCCTTAGCTGTAAAAGCAGGAATATCAAGTGGACCAAATTCAGCCCTGAAGCGAGTTCCCATCACACTCGATGGAAGCAAAGCTGGATTTAGCCCATTTGGTTTCACAGGTTTCACAGACAGGGCTTTTTCAGCAAGAGCCGCGCTTCCCTGACAGCCACAAATGGAAAAGTTGCAACGTATCTTCTAGATCAAGGCAATCACGTGATGGAGTTACGCAGACTGCCAGGCTGGACTCCAAGAAACTTGAGTCCTGGCTGAGCTCTGCCACTGATTTTTTGGTTGACCAGCTCTTCCTTTGTCCTTCCATCTGGCATATTTATATCACAGGGTTTTGAGAAATACCACGTCTCTGATTATATGTTTGGGCCATCTAATGCTGCAGTAGCCAGTATTATCTGAAGCCTTTGTTGTAGCTGGAGTTGCAGAGTGGTGTGTTAGAGCACAGGCCTTTCCTGCAGAGATAGAGTGTTCCCTTAGGACAGTGATTTTTACAAAAACCTGACATTGTACTAATTGTTGGAATTCAATCTGAGCTGGTGCAAAGTGCAGTCATGCTACATTTAGGAGGTGATGACATTCAGGAGAAAACCCTTGCCATAAAGGAGAAAGAGGAGCAAAAGGTGAGAGTAGTTCCTGCTGGGAAAAGAAAACCCTTTTCTGTGGATCCAGGATGGCATGTCATTTGGGTGCAGGCCTGCTGGGATCCCCAGGGCAGGCTGATTTCTCTGGAGTCTGGTCTTTTTTATATTTAAATTATTCAAATGATGGTTTTGCAAGAATGCAAGACCAGCTCTATGTGGAGCTGACCAGACGGCTGTCCAGCCCAACGATGAGGCTCCAGCTCTGGCTGCCACCGCAGCTGGCTGAAAGGAAATTGCCAGGACTAAACCATGGATGGTTTGCAGCAACATTTCCTTTTTAGTTGAATCTCATCTTTAATGAATATCAGATAAATTTCTGAAGCCTTATTGCATCCCCCTGCCCCCACCTTCCCTATCCAAAAGCCCTCTAAATTATTATGTTAAGACTGTTACGTTATTAAGTTAAACCCAAATGGTATTGTACTTACAAGAAGCCTTTTCATGGTTTCCTTTTGAAGTTTATTGCCCAGGCTACCAGCAAAGTTGTTAGAATGACTTTTCTTCTGTCTGATCTATATTTTGCCTACCAGAAGCTTTTTCCTTTGAACAATATAATATTTTTTTCAAGTAAAAACCCCCAAATGTTCTTGCTAAAATGTGGAAGAGCATGTTTGTGTACAATCATAGAATCATAGAATGGCATGGGTTGGAAGGGACCCCAAGGATCACAGAGCTCCAACCCCCTGCCACAGGCAGGGCCACCAATCTCCAGGCCTGGAGCTACACAAGGTTGCCCAGGGCCCCATCCAACCTGGCCTTGAACACCCCCAGGGATGGGGCACCCACCCCCTCTCTGGGCAGCCTGTTCCAGCCCCTCACCACTCTCTCTATAAAGAACTTCCCCCTAATATCTAATTTAAATCTTCCTTCCTTTAGCTTTAATCCATTCCCCCCTGTCCTGCCATTGTCTACCCTTTTAAAAAGTTGATCATCCTACACGGTGTGAATACTGAAATCCTCCAATCTTATTCCTAGGCCAGCTTGGTCATTTTCCCTTAAACCTGGTTTTTGATGTATAGCAGAGGTGATGATGGATGGCTGTTTGATGTCGCAGCATTCTGCCCGCTCCCGAAGGCCACTTGCCTTACTCGTTTGCACAGTGTGCAGCAGAACCCACGCGATCCTTGTGTTTCTCAAGAAGTGCAAGTAGAAGATCAAAAGGGGGTTCACATGAGGCAGCATTAGCCTCCAGATAAAACCGTGCCTCCGCGCGTTCCTATTCCCTGACGCTCTGGCACCTGTGATTATAGAAAAAACTAAAAACAAAAAGGCAGGACTGGGTGTGGGCAGAAAACAGGCATGTCTAGAAAGAACTTAGTCTGAGCCTGAGTGTGTTATCAGCTCACTGAGCGACTGCATAGCCCTTTTTTGCTATCGTGCCGTTAGGCAATGCTGGCAGGACTGGGTTCCCTTGTACTCCTCCTTGAACCTTCAGTGCTGGGTTGCTGTGGAGGTCAGAAGGTGGCGAAAGGATGAATGTTTCTGCCCAGGGATGGGGCAGATCTCTTTACATGGTGTCTCATTTTTACCTCTGGCCTGGTCTGGTGGTGTTTTCTTTCACTTTATCCTAGGAATGATAGGTGGGGTTCACTGAAAACGGGACATAGCTGTTGTGACAATGCAGCTAGGAACTGAGTGAGTTTACTTGGCATTCAGAGTTGCTCTGGCACATCCTCACCGGATATTGCTTTACCCCATGCTCCAGACCTTTGGACTGCTGATGAGTTCAGGGCTGGGGAAGAGGATCATGTGCTTCCATGAGTATTGCAAGCGCTTCAGCTGTCATTAGGGACAGACAGGAAAGGACCCTGATAATTGGCTTCTGACAGATTTGAATGTGAAAACCTGATTGGGTGGAGAACATGATCTATCCAGTGAATTTTGGTTTTAATTTTCTCATTTCATAGTAGCAGGTAAGGCTGACAATGGAATTTGGGCTGGAAACACGATGTAATAGGTTGATAGCTGGAAACACCAGACCATGTCTGTTGTAAGAGAATTAAATACACTGCTGATTCACTTCATTTCTTGCTGGTTCATCTGGCTTGGGCTAAGGGAAGTTGTGCACTCAAGAGGGCCTGGGGAAAGGAGTAAGATTTCAGTAAGCTTGAGAGGATGGGAGCATGAGCGCATAAATGTGTTCTTTTTCCCTTGCATGTGCTGCTGTGTCAGAAGGCTGATTAAAGACAGAAGATGATACCACATGTGCCTGACAAACTGCTGTGGCAAAGAGCCACAGTAGCATGGTTTCAGTCATGGACGGGGATTTCTAATCCCGATCCTATCAGCCTGCTCTTCCAACTCCATGAGAGCTCTGCCTCCATCTTTCTGTCCATAGTCAGAAACCGCAGAGCAAGAGAGAATCCAACCAAGTTGTCCTGCATTGGCTCAGCAAGCTCTACGGGTTGTTGCTGGGAGAGGTGTCACAGCTGCACACCGGTGCTGATAAAGGTCAGCCTGCATTTCCACGAATGCTTCTGTTCCCAACAATGTGGAACTCCATTGTAAAAACTTTGTTTGGTCTGCACGGAGGTTTGGCCCAGGACTTCTCAGAACATGAACCTGTTTGCGTTAACAAAATGTGCTGAAGATGCAGGAGTGGGACTTGTTAAGATAATAGCCGATGCAGTAAAACCATGTGTGGCTGCAGTTACATGTTGGCGGGGCTGGTGCCAGTCATTTCTGCCCTCAGTCTGAAGAGAGTGAGCTGTGGGGTTTCATACATGCAGCTGGGAGAAGCACTTCATCCAGCTAAGAAATTAAGAAATTACTTACAAACGTGTCAGAAACGCTGCATCTTTCTCTTTGGGGTTTTTGAAGTTCCCATTTAAAGATGCAGATTTTCCTTGCCCTTGTTTTCATTTTTCCAGTTAATTTGATTGTGTTTTGTCCCTACCCTAGCCAGCTCGTTTTCCATGTTTCCTGTAAAACCAAGAGGGATGTGATTGCTTTTGTTTAACAACTTAAACCCAAGCAGATGATTCCATCGCCAGCGTTTCCTGGTTGGTGTGCAGTGGAAATCTACTCGGGGACTCGCATTGATGAGGTTGTGGAAAAAATGTTTGCTAGTGAATGCCAACCTCACACTGGCATAGGAAGGACAGCACGTGCTTTGGGAACACTTCAAGGCAGTATTTTGAACTTTGAAGCCAGTGGATTCAGAAAGGGTGAACAATGGAGAGGAACTAGTGGAGCTTATGGTTTTTTTCTGGGTGTATTTTATTGTTTCCAGCGGTTGAGAGCACACCATGCCTTGCTTTGAGGCAGGGTGACTTCATGCCTGACTGTGGCATGAGCATCTCTTCTGGGAAGTGAGGGCAGAGGAGCCACAGTGGAGCTGTGTGTCAGCAGTGGGGGTCCCTCAGTGTCTTCCCTGTACTCATTTCAGAGGCAGGCCGGGGGGTGGCTGCTGTCACTCCAGATCCAGCTGCCCGGTGGTTTCCCCACCTGCCATGTCTGGTGTGAGGTGATGAGAAGGGGAAAGAGCGCTGGGATGGACTGCGAACCTGGGGAGAGCAAGGCCCAAGGGCAGCTGAACACGAGGAAGAAGCTGATACCATGAGTCTCATGGCCCAAACACAGTCTGTCTTTCATGAACTTGTTTTTCAATTCAACCATGAGCAGAATTTTTCTTTGGGGCCGACTTGAAGCCTGAAGTAAACAAGTCGCCGAACTTCCACTTGTATCTCCTTTCCCCTAGATTGTAATGGCTTCTATGGCACACAGAAGCAATAGAAACCTCATTCCTGTGTTTTTCTACATCGTTAAATAACGTTCCTTAAGCCCTTGGTAACTTGGGACTTGAGGTCTGACGCTGCTAGTCTGCCTGCAGTAGAAACCAGGCCCACACTGGTGATGATTTTGCTGTTAACTCTCTCAGAATCTAAGAGGCTTTTCTTTTTGTTAAAGGTTTTTTGTCCTGTTTGGGAAAAAAAAAGTCCAGAGTTTGTCTGATCGTCTTGAGGAGGATTTCTCTGAAAAGCAAATAAATGAATCCATTTGGATTTCACCAAAGACTCCTACATCAAGTGGCTTTAAAATATATTTAAAATGTTTATTTAAAATCCAAGTCAAATGATCTTTAACAAACTGTCTCAAGACAGGAGAAACAGACTTTTTGGAGTAACTGTATTGTTTATTCTTTGTATTGCAGTAGCACCTAGAGAACCCAATTGTGCTAGATGCGGAACAAACATACAGCAGAGGTGGTCCCTGCCCATATGAGCTTACAACCTTCAGCTCAGCCTCTGCATCGCCCTGCTGGGGCACGAACCAGTGTGTTCACTCATGTTACAAGCTTCTGCCCTGTCAGCTAGGCTCTCTTGGGGCAGTGAGGTCAAACCTGCAAGCTTGATTTCCTCACCAGCCCCAAAAGAGTAAAGGTAAAGTAGGAGGCGAGTTTCAGGGAGCTGAACTTGCCCTTTCCCGCTGTACATTTCTCCAACTGCTTTTTCCCATGCTGTAGATACCGAGCCTGTGGCCAAGCCATGTGAGCTTCCTGAGATCACTGCTGCTCTGTCAAGACCTGTGGTTTCCTTGTTCCCAGTGTCCTCAGGCAGACAGAGGTGTTTGGATTAAAGGAAGCCTGTTCAGTGGTTTCTATTATTAAAAAAAGGTTTATGTTTTTGTTTTGCCTTCTAAGTTCTCACTCAGAACCTTCCTACGGTAGCTGCTGTGTGGGGCAAGGGGGAAGAATAGAATAAAAAGCAAACCTGACATCACACATGCACGCTGTCAATCATCAAAGTATCAAAAACAAAGCTTGCAAGAGCACAAACTTGTATAAGTGGCAGGAGGGGAAGGGGAGGGAAGGACACTGACTAAACACATTAGGCCATCTTGTCCCTTTGGGCAGCTTTAAGTTAGGGTGGAAGAAACGACACCCATTTTTTGAGCTTGTCTCTGGGTCACTATCCCATCCTTTTCCGCCTCCTGTTTCAGCCCTCAGGTGTAGCAGAGCCTCAGAGAGATGGGCCCAAGGAGGGATGAACAAGGAATCCTTAACATTGGTCATGCTTGACCAAGTTATGGGATCTTAGGGACAGAAGGAACCAGATGATGATTTCTCTAGACCCATCTGTTCCCTTCTCTCACTCGGTGGCGATGACTGGCTCCTACAGGCTGGGAAAGCGATGGGATCATGTGAATGAAGAGGAAGGGGCAACCCCTCTATCTGTACTTGGTTTTGGGCAGATCCCATGTGCTATTTATCCCTCATTTACACAAAAGAGCAAGGGAGTTGTGCTGTTGTGCTTCATTTGCAAGGGTGTGGAAGGGATGGGGTGTGAGAAGTAAACCCAGAGCAAAAAACCTCTTCATTAAGGATAACAAACCTGCAAGTTGGGGAAAGGGAGAGGTCTGGACCTTGACGAACACAAAAGTTGAACTGTGGTTTCCAGTGTGTGCTAGAGCCTGGCTCTGGCTGGAGCCGCGTGGCTTGTGAATAATGCTGGCAGAAGCGGAGCAACCAGCAGTCTGGCATTGTGTTAGCAGAGAGGAAAGACAGCTTTCTACTGAGGTGCATCTAACGTGTTACCCTCCAGAAATAAATAAATAAATATCCTGACACCCTGTGTGTCTTTGGTGCAGCTCAGCAGAGCTGTTTCTGACCCCTGGTCCAGGAGATGCTGTCCTGGCCCCATGTCTTGCGAGGCAAGGGCGATGCCAGGGAACAGCACTTCCAACATGCAAGCCAAATGCAGAGTGCTCTGAGACCAGTTCTCTCTGCCTATAAAATGAGAAAGCTGGGGTCTCAATTGCTTTTGTCACAAATTTCCCTTTGAGATGGAGAGAAGGAAAAAAAATAATTGGCTGAGCTTGGTCTCCCTGGCTCCAGCTTAATATTCCAAATCTCTGCTTAGAGCTCTCAAGGAGGAAGGGCTTCCTAAGAGGTCTCCTGTCTACAACCTGTGACACAGCATGCATCTCTGGGAGGGGCACAAGCTGCTACCAATGGGCTTTGAGGTTATGATCCACAGACCCCTGTAGCTAAGGAAAAGTAAGATTCTTTACCTCTGTACAGGTGGGTCTGTGTTACATTGTCTGAGCGCCACGTACCCCAGAAGTCTGTGAGAGCATGGATGTGGACTCCAGTGACCCATTAGAGGGACAGGCTCCAACAGGTGCTACCTGGATGTGAATCCAAATCCAAACTCCCACAGATTTTTGGCTGCCAGTTGGCTGGGAGCCTTTAGTCTAATTCCATAAAAGAAACAAGAAATAAAAAATAATGAAGTAAAAGGTGCTTTTAAAAATACAAGGGGAGAAACTGCTATGGAAATAAATAGCAAAAATAACAACGTTAACATTTCTGGTGTCACAGCAGCTCTGAAATTCAAGTAGTGTGCACATGCCTACAGCACTTTCTCACAGCCACTATCAGCGCGGCCTGAGGTTCAGAGCTCAGATTGTGTCCCGTTGCTCACTGAAACAACCAACTCCTCCTTGGTGCTGGAATGGATTTAGAGAGAAGGGGAGAGGAAGGATGGATGCAGTCTCTGCTGATGATCAGGTCTTTACTGTGCCCACCTGATGCCGCGCTTTAGCGGGACAAAACACAAAAGTTCTCTTATTTCTGTCCCTGTCTGTCTTGCCTGAGATGTAATGACCATGCTTCAGAGCTGGAAAGGGTATTGCTTCAAATAGTCCCCCATCCGCCTGGGCAGAGGGAGCTGGTCCACGTCGGCTGTCGACTTGTTAATCCGTAGCCGGCAGAGGTGCTGTAGGCTGGGGATGTTGTCTTTGCGGCTGAGCGGCCGGATGAGTTTCAAGTGTACCGCAGCTGCTGCCATCTCTTTCTGCATGGGAGGTAGAGGGGACGGAGGCGGGTAAGGAGCCTCGCTCTTGCTTTCCATTGTGCAGGACATGACATAATGCTGGATAAGACTGACCACGTCTGGGAAGGCCAGGATGCGAGGTTTGGACAAGTAGTTTGAGTCCAGCCGGAACTTGCTGTCAGTGTATTCGATACGCACGTTGGTGGGACCTCGGTTGGTCTTCACAGACAGTGTGAACAGGTAGCTGGGGTGGGTGCTGTCCCGTACCAGGAAGGTGCCCTCAGGCATCTTTTGGAGATGCTGCTTGGCCTCACTGGCAGTGATAGATCCCCAGTACCAACCTGGAAAAGCATTCCAGAAAGAACTCCTTAGGGAAAAGCGTATATTAAAGGACTGACAATGCATTCAAAGAAGCCTCAAAGCCTGCCGAGTTCAGGGCCTGGGAAGTAACCAAGCCTATACTTCGTAAGACCTTCAGAAATTAAGACCATGTCAAGTTCTAAGAGTTTCCCACCTATGCTAGTCATTGCTGTGCTGGGGCTTGGGATGAGGATGACTACTTTTGCAGCTACTAACGGTTCACAGAGAAAGAGGGGCCTTTTTGCAGTTCTTTCTCCTGATTCAATTATAAAAGACAAAGCTTTTGCTTGCACTAGTAATAAATGACTTGCTGTATCCAGAAGCATCAGCGGTGGCTGTGACAGAACCGGGTTCCTATCTGAAGTGGGATCAGGTGATTCTTCCTGGAGCTCAGACTGCAGAGCTGGCTCCCTGTCCCCCCGCCCCGTAGCCTTCTGACCCCCTGACCTCAGGAGCTGAGCCTTACCAGATTCTCGCAGATAGGAGAAGGTTTTTGCAATGCACAGGAGGTCTTCTTCAGGGTCTCGTGTCTGAGGTGGCTTGCTGTCTGGAACTGGTGCTGCAAAGGCAGGCGCGGACTCCTCCTGGAAAGCCATAACTGGGAGAGGCTGCATGATTGGCTCCGACAAATCCACCGCAATGCCCCTGAGTGACAGTCTCCTGATCTTCTCCTCCGCCAGCAAAGGATGAGGTCTGAAATGAAAGGAACACTCTGCTATTTTTCCTTGCCTTGAAATAGGCTGCAGTGTCTGTTCAGCACATGGTGCATCGAACTACAACATGTTACATTTATAAACGGATCCTCGGTAGGATTATGTGTCAAACAGAGAGGCAAGAGGGGAAAAAACCACCCAGCTAAAGATGAACCCTTAGAAACAGGGAGTCAGCCTCTTTTGTCTTGCAAAAGGTGATCTATCTTGCAATTCAGGTCGATTTGAAACCTGGTATTTTTAGAGGCTGCTTTTTAATATGTAGTTTCAAAGGCAGTAAGGTTCACGGCAGCATTACAACTTCACTTGCATCATTACAACATCGGAGCATTTCTTTTTCTGCCAAAAAGACTTTTGTTAGTCATTTACTGTAATAGAATTAGAAGCGGAATGAGGAATAGCTTGGGGTTTGTCCTCTGGGCTTTGTGCTCAAGGTTGGCCTGATCCTAAACGTGTCTGTTAGAACTCGGGGTGAGCAGAGCCTTGAGCAGAGTAACAGTAGCTCCTCTTTCGGCCAGGCCTTTGTGTTGAATGGCACCGTGGAGATCTCAGTGCAATGTCTTTGTGAGACTACAGCAGTGGGGGTTCTGCTGTGATCATTTAAGCTTTCTGTGGCTGAAGGAGAACGTTGGTGAGCCGTTCAGCACTGAAGTGCTGTTTCACAAAGCCTGGAACTCTCACGGGCCGTGGGTGCTCCTGCTCTGATACATGAAGATTCCTACAGGAAGGCAGAGCTCCAGTGGGAGGGGGTTGTTGGGGGCCAGGGAAGCTTCATTCCCAGGCAAACTCCCGAGCAAAAGCTTTTGTTTCTGTCTCTTCTGGGCTTTTTGGGGTTGTGTGCCCTGTACTGTTGCACGCCCTGTGTTGTATCCCCCACTGTGAATTTCCCATGGAATACAGCACAGCCCTCAATGTGGGGCTGTCAGCACCATGGGAGCTGATGGTGATTACAAAGGCAGCAGCCACCTCCTCCCACGTCACTGGAGAAGCAGAAGGAGACTCTGAGGTCGTAAGTACTTCCCTCCCCATCTTCCTCCTTTTCTGGGCTTTACGTGAACAGCAACGCCTTAAGTGTTTAATGTGTTACAAACTGCTTGACACGTGATCATAGTCACAGTCCACCTGCTCAAACTGCTGAGTCCCAGCTACGGGACAGGGAGCAGGGAGAAGGGATTTGGGGGAAAAGTAGGTTAGGGAGAACCTGAAAGTGACTTCACAATGATCTGTGAGAACCACAATCAGATCCATGACTCTGCATTTCTAAATAAACCATGTAGGTTTGAAGTATGGCTGTTGTAAAACCGCTGGTAAAATTCAATCTACAGAGACATTTCTTGCCCGTGCAATACGTAGCAAAGCCCCGCCATTCTCTTGGTATTTAGAAAGGAACATTCTTCCTTTTTTCCATGTGTCTAATCACATTTCAGAAGCAGAATATCTACTTGGCATTTATGGCATTTGATCCTCATTTCTTAATTTCTATTGATGGGTAGGAAGCCAAACCTGCTAAAAGTGATTGCTGGCCCCTATCTTCTCTAGACCCCCCTGATTACAGCATTTCAAGTGGCTTTCACTGAGCAGCAGATGGATCTGAATACATTCTTAGTCCTGAGGTCTGTGGGGAAACCTCTGACTTCTCCTTAAGCTCCTGAGCACCATTTGTAGCTCTCAAGGGTTAATTTTTTAAAGATATTTGGACATCTCCCTCTTAATGCCATTGCCTTCACAAAGGTCTAACTACTCCTTGGGGAAAGGAGGTTCCCAATTCTCCATTCCCACCCACCTCCTTTTTGAGCAAGGAGAGACAGAAACCAGATCCTTTCCTGCACTCAACCAAATGTAATAGTTGGTGCTGTGCAAAAAGTGTGTAACACTGGGCTGTTGGCTGAGCTTTCACTCCTGGCTTATGTTCTTACACCAGCTGCTCACCGGGCTGAAAATTACTGTGACCGATGTGAAGTAAAACCTGGCCACTCGTTCCCCAGAACTCAAAAACCACAGGTCCAAATTTCAAATCGCACTGAGCTTATTTCCTCCAGGAAAATTTCTCTGGTCTGCTTCCTGGGAAGGGCTTTGAACACAGAGAAAACTTTTTGTGTCCCTAGAATGGAACTACTTTTATTTTTTTTCATCTTGATATATCTGCTTTGGAGAGGAAATTAGGAGTTGGCAAAGAGACTGGGAAGGGAGAGATGTGGGGAAATGTACTCCTGTTTCATTGCAGAAAGCTGTGAAATTTGAGGGCTGTACTGGTTCACAGTTCGTTGGTTCTGGAGGGCCCTCCAGAAGACACCTCAATGGTGTGAATTAATCAGTAGGTTTCTTTTCTAGAGCCCATCTGGGTGTCCCTGAAGCAGAACCCAAGGGCTTGAGATGAGCCTGCTGTGCTCACTCTCTGTTGCCTCACACTTTCTGCCACCCAAGGAGCCCAAACCCGAAGCAGCCACTGTGGAGCTCCTTCCCCTGCAGCTGGAGAAGGCTTGTACTCTTCCTATTTCTCTTCTAGATAACTGCCTTGTAACCTTCTCTGCCTCTGCAAAAATTCCTGGTGCAGCCCTAATCTCAAAGGAGCACAGAGGAATGGAGGAGGGGGATTAGAAGTTCTTGCAGACTGGGAAGTGCTGGTGTCCTAAACGATTTTGTGCATAGGTTGAAGAAACAAGAGCTGCTGCTGTGACCAAATGGAACAGCTCCGAGCTCAGGGAAGGGAGAGCTGAGGGATCAGCAGGCAACAGCAGACTTCAGCTTGTCACACAAGTACATTTGGAAGAAGGGTAAGGAGAGTTTGCTGGGACAAGAACATGTTGAAAAAGGTACTCTGATGTGGAAAAGTCAGTCCTTTAATGGGGCAAAGTAAGTACTTGAAAGTAATAAGTGCTTATAAGAAAGAAACTTAGAGGAGAGACATGTGAGGATTGGGACCGAACAAAGTGTTAGTACAACAGCTGCCTTGAGGAAGAAAACAAATACAGAAGATTTGCTGTGTCAAACTGGTTGTTTCTGGAGTATTGAGAGAAACAGCAAATGGACTTCCCTGTGTTTGTCAGTTAGTGCTTCAAAAAGCCTTGGAAAGCCAAGAAAATTCAGGAGAACCAGATGAGACTGGTACCATTTGATGTTAGTATAGCTTTGCGGTTACTTTGCTGGTAAGCTAAACGCTACAACATGGCGCAAATAGTACAAGAAAAAGTGTGTTGGGCTGCTCTCCCGGCCATCAGCCACATCTCTACACCCCATGGGAGCTTGGTCTGAGTGGGAGGGAGAGTATGGAATCCAGGATGTATGAAATCCCAGAGGATAATAAAAGCTGGGCAATACACGGTCATTAAAAAAGATACCCAAGAGACTTCCATCTACATACACATCAGGCTACATAGCAAGTTCTCAGTGGGTGAAGAGAGGTGGTAGCTCTGATGCATTAACCCTGGAGAAAAGCTTCGGGCAAGGGTTTCACAAAGCCTGAGCTGAAAAATGAATTAATTTCCTTTGCTGCGGCTACAGGAACTGCAGCAGAAGACTGAAAACGAGAGCGAAAACAAACCCACTTGAGTAGTAGGAAAGAATTGGTAAGCACGAGAGCTCTGCTTGTCTGTGGAACAAATTTTGGGGGAAAACCAGTAGAAAAATCCCCGTGCTTTAGTCATCTAAAGCAGCCAAGGCAAAATGCATTGCCCGTAAGGACAGCCCGCAGAGAGCTGGAGGGAGAGGTGGTACTGACATTACAGCTCAGGCTGAAACAAACACCAACGCTTCCCAAAAATGCTGGGTGATTTCTGCATGTTGAGGACCTGAGCTGACAATGCAGATGCTGAAATGCCATCACACCAGTATCAGACACTGGTGCCGGAGAAGGGGCTTGGATGGCACCCATCATACGGAACAAAGGTGGCGTGACTGGGTATGTGCCTCCCCACCCTTCACTCCACTGAATGCTGTGCACGGCTAGGTCCCCATACATGTACTGGCATTTCATTTCACCCATAAAAGCAACAGAAACATAAAATCATGTGTTCAGCAGAAATATTTGTTTAGAAATAGACAAAACCAGCCGAACTCCAGAAATTTTTTTCCCTGGGAAGCGTTGTGCTGTGAACACCTACAGTGTCGGGCTCACGTCCCCGCTGGTGCTGCACACATCAGTGAACCCCACACCATGCTCCCAAGTTTTTACTCATTTTCACTCCCCCTCGAAGACTCTGAATGCCGCGTAAGAAGGCACAGAAATCAGGGTAACTCTATGGCCCCGAGATTTCAGCAAGAGGATCACACAGGACACACACACACAGAGAACTCAGCGCTCAGACAGCGTAACTCGTTCCCATTCCAACACAATCACACATGGCAACTCAAGAGGAGCTGGAAAACCGTCCCAAAGAACCCTACTGATCCAAATTACCAAACCACGGCTTATGAAGGAAGGCGGCAGACTACCTTACCCCTGAACACAGAGGATCATGTCACTCCTGGACCAAGGGAAAAGCATTAAGTCTTGAAAAAGGTGGGAAATGCTCGGTCCTCTTCTCCTTTCTTCTTGTTCTTCGCTCCCAGAACAGCAGGCTAGTTCCAGCTTCCAGTCAGGGGCTTGGGGCGGCTGGGGAGCCCGGCAAGCCCCGCTCCGCAGGCCTGGGGGCGGGCGGTGAGTCCGGCTGTCCGAGAGGCTTTGGGGACTGTTCTGCAACTTTGGCCGGGAAAGCGGCGCTTTACAAAACAACGTTTCCTTGTTCTGCTTTTCAGAAAGGAACAGGAAAAATTATAAGAAAGGGGAAAAAAAAAAGCTTTTAAAAAAAACAGATAAAAAAGAAATTACATCTATTTAAGGAGGAAGTTATCTCCCTTCAGAGCGACCGTGTAGAAAGAGCCAGGCGGAGCGCTCGGCGGACAGGTACCAATGAACACCGCGTCCGCACGGCGCGGAGCGCAACCTGCCGTGGCCCCGGCTCCAGAAGGAATGAAGCTCCGAGGAGAAAAAAACCCACCCCGCAGCCTACTCGGTAATCTTTTGTTTGCCCCTTTTAATCTGTTCCAGGAAGTGCGGGATTCCTGGAATCGTATTGTGATCGCATCACTCTTCCGACGGCAGCCGCGGGGGAGGCGAGGGGAAGAGCGAGCGCAGGTATAAATAGCTCTGTGCGCAACGGGCGCGGCGCCGCCGCTCGCCGGGGGAGGGGAGCGAAGCGGAGCCCTCCCGGGAGGCCGGGCAGCGGAGGGGCGGGCGGCCCGGCCCGGCCCCGGCAGCCGCCGCGTGTTCGCGGAAAGGCCTTTGATCCATTTCCAAGAACTTTCCAGGAACGCGGGGCCGCCGCGCCGGGAGCTGCCAATGGGCGCCGCCAATGGGCGCCGCCGGCGCCGCCCGCCCGCCAATAGGCTCCGCCGCCGCCGTAGCCCGACAGCCAATGGGCGCTGCCTCCTCCCGTCGCATGCGTCGGGCCGCCCGCCCCGGGCGGAGTGCGGAGGGAGGTGGGCCGGGCCGGGGGCGCGCCGAGTCTCCCGCGTGGTCCCGCGTTCCGCCGCTGTTGCTCCAGCGCGCTCCCATCCGTTCGCAGCCGCGCAGGGTTCCGTCCATCCGCAAGCGCGGTTTAACGTAGCCGTAACGCCCTGCCCGCCTGCTCCCCGAGCCGGCGGGCGGCGGGAGCGCTCTCGTGTGGGGCCGGGGAGGTGGCTGCTGAGGGGCCAAGGCGCCTGGAACGCGGGGGTGCCGCCGCCTCACCTGCCCCTTTCCCCTCCAGCCTGGGGTGCCGCCCGCCCTGGCAGGGAACGGGCCGCGGGGTCTGCCGTGCAAATAGCGTCCCGCGGGCTGCGCAGCGAAAGCGGCCGCGTAGGAAAGCCGCGGGGATCTGCCCGTCAGCCCGGCAGGCCCGCGGGAAGGGGTCGGGCCACCACCACTGCCTTGCCCTGCGTTTATAGATCATTGCCAAATTAAGATTGGGTGACCCCGAGAAAATACTTGAGATGCTTTTAGGGCTATCGACCCTTTTATTTTTAACAAAACGCTTTTATTTATGACAGAAACTCTATTGTTCTTTGACGGCCAGGGGCTGCCACCTCTTGATAAGAGAATGTGCGAGTGAGCTGGCTGTCGCCTCCGTGGAAGCAGTTTGAATATTTGGAAATATTAGTGAGCATTGCGCCGGTCAGAACCACATGGGATGGGGCCATGAGGGGAAGAAGATGATGATGGTGATAAGGTTAGAAGGATGTTCTCACGGGGAGGACAGGAGCCTGAGAGCAGGAAGCCTATGCTGACCTCCTGACTCAGCCTGTAACCCCTTGCTATTTTGTTCAGCAGCTGGGGAGCCTTCTGTGTGCTTCTGTTCCTCATCTTTTCTGCAGGGACAGTGCAGTAAGGACTGCTACTGATAATGCTGAGCCATTCGGAGAGGTGTGGGGGGCAGCTAAGTATCCATAGGGACCGTAATGTCATCGTTGTGCATCCCTTGACAAGTTTGCTTCTGGTCCTAAAGCAGACCTCAGCTGACACTTCATCTGAATAGGAGTAAATCCACAGGAGAGGTGAGGGGACAGCAGAGAGAGGAATTTCAGTCCTCACCCTTTCAGTGCACAGCAAGCACAACAAGTGAAAGATCATTTGAAGTCTCACCTTCGCAGTTCTGGCACGAGGTTGCAGGGGGACGCCTGCATTCATGTGCTCCTCCAGATCTAAATCTGTCATTATTTAAAACCTTGTGTTGGTGGGGCAGCAGCATGGTGCATTTGAACAGAGCTAGACCAGAGAGTCTAGAGAGTAGGAAGTGGCTGCTGTCTCTTGTGAACTGTAGTTATCCTGCACAGGTATTTATTTCTTCTTCAGCCATGGAGGAGACTCTGAGATCATAGGAGTGGTGTGCCCTAAGGAAGGAGTGTTGCAGCCACACAGACACTGAGAAGCTATCTTTGCATTATTTTTATTTTACTTAGAATTGGGCTCCACCTAGTGATCTTCTTCTGGAAAGAGAGTGTGTGTGTCTGTGTCTGTGTGTGTGCAGGCTCTGTGCTGCTGTTGGCGTAGCCATTGGTATCTTTGGGCAGGAAAGCAACACTAAGAAGTGGAAACATGACGTGTGGAAATGGACCTTGGCTGGCAGCTCCATGTTTCCCCTCTCTGGAAGCAGCAGAGGTCCGGGGCGATGCAGACACTGTTATTCAGTCTGTGTTGTATTCTAAGGCAGTGGTCTTCCACCTGCAGTCATTGATCCATGCTGCTCTTTTCATGGGTCCTACAGGACCTCAAAAGATTCCCATTAAATCCAAGTAGATAGTGCATATGAGAATTAATGAGAGGCCTTTTCATCTTCACTGGCAACTTTTGTAGAGGCCCACCCTAAAAAACTGATGCCAACGCCTGAGCTATTTTACATACACAATTAGTGATCAGTTTTAAGTCAGGAGTGTGCAGTAGGACTTGAGCACTGTACCTGAAGGTTTTGCTCCCCGTCAGCATTCCTCACATACGTGGTAATGCTGTAAGTAAGAAACAGAGCAGTGGGCCTGAAGGTGCCCAGGCCTCACACAGTTGGTTGACCAGGGCACAGTCAATGTAAATCTCTTCTGTTCCAACAAACAAACTGCTGAAACCTAGTTTATACTGATATAACTGGCCCTCCATGGTTCAGTGTGGAAGAACTGGGACATTGCAGAGGCAGTAACAAGCAATATTGTTGAGGAGAGTCGAGTGATAGAGTTTAGTTATCAAAGGTATCAAAGAAAGCTCACAACAGTCAGGGAGGAAGCAGCCAGTCCCTTAGATCACCAACACAACAGCACCATCTGCTGATAATTCTGTGTTGTAGAAGACAGGATAGAGTCCCCTTCCTTTCCTGTGAGGCCAAGGTACACTGCTCCAGCTGTGCAGTCGGGCATTTCTGCTGTCTTGTAGAGCTGGTGTAAAGGTAAAATGACATCTACACCGCTATCTATCTCAAGAGCCCCACGTGTCTAGAGATTAGATTTACCTTCACTGCGAGCTTGTATGTGAAAGGCTGAAAGAAAGTTGCCCCTTTGGCTGCTGTGTGGCCATAAGGCCACCTCTGACCCTTGCCCTGTAACATAAGGAACAACATGAATGAACATTAACAATAGCAGGCATCATACCTTGTTTAGATAGGTGTCGCAGTTTGCTGTAGTTGTGCTGCTTAGATGGCTTTTGCAAAGCAGCAGTTACAGTTTGTTGTGAATTCCCAACAGTAAACAAGAGCCAATTCAAGGCCAAAGTTACTTTTGACCAATCATAGAAGGATTCATAGCGCCTTTGTGAATCACATATTTGAGGAAAAAAACTCCTGGCTGGTGCACTTTGCCACTGGAATGCAGAGTGGGAAGATGTGACCAGCTGCAGCGATAGCCAAGGCCAGGCCCTGAACGAGAGCGGGGGGGAAGAATGTGGAAAGAAAGTTTCCCCTACAGCTCATGGAGAAGACCATGGTGAAGCGGGTTGTCCCCTCACAGCCCATGGATGAGGACGGGGAGCAAAGACATCTACACCCTGTGAAGAGATTGATCCACGCCTCAGCAGGTTTGCTGGGGAACTTGTGACTTTTGCGGGGAGCCAGGCCGGGGGAGCCCGGGCCCAAATGTCAGCACCCTATGGAAGGGAGCCCTGCTGAGAGGCCTGTGGTGAGGAGGCCTGATGCAAAGGACTCACGCTGCAGAAGTTCGTGGATACGACTCTCGTGTGGGTGGGACCCCACAGCACCGCAAGGGAAGTGTGTGTGTGTGTGGAATGCCTCCCCCCCAGCTGAGACAGAAGACAGCTCGGGCAGAACGGACTGAAAACCCTTCATTCCCCATTCCCTGCCCCTCCTGGTGCTGCGATGGGAGGGAAGAAGGGAGCGAATTGATGATTAAAGCTAAGGGTGCTAAGAGGCGAGGGGTGGGGGAAGTAGAAGTGTTAAGATCTGGGGAAGGAAAGCAAATGGCACCGCTGGAACCTCACTCCCCATTCCCTGCCCCTCCCTGCACCATGTTGGGGGGGAAGAAGGGAGTAAAATTGTGATGAAGTTTCAGTTTGCTAAGAAGGGGAGGGGTGGGGGAAAGGCGCTTTAAGACCTGGTCGCTTCTTACTCTTATCTCGTTCCGGTTCCCTGGGTGTATCAGTCGTAGTTGGAATAAATCACTTTCCTTTATTCTGTGCCGAGTCTGTTTTGCCCATTGCACTAATTGGAGAGTGATCCCTCTGTCCTTATCTCAGGGCCTAAGCCTCCAAAAACATATTTTCTCCCCTTTTCGGCTGAAGGGGGAGTGAGCGAGCGGCTCGGTGGGCATTTGGCCTCTAGCCAGGGCCAAAACCACCACACCTTCTATGATATTTGGTCTGTATTTATTTCCTTCTGCGAGCCTGTTCACCTACTTTTACTTGTCAATCATTCGAGATACAGGTTTGTCTCTGAGTGCTGTTTGCTACCTGCTCTTGGTTTGACAATGGTTCCTCTTTTATTCTAGGTGTATTGGACTTTTGCAAGGACCCATGCAGTTCCCTGGTTGTCTGAGAGCGAAGTGTGTCGCTGGGGCCAGGGCATGGTGCCTTGGAGTAATGGCCCATTGCAGTGATTGCGGGTGGGATGGCTCTGCTTTAGGTGTGCGTCAGCAGGTGTGGGCAGGGTGTTGGGGAGTTAGTGTGGCTAACTGTGTGTGTGTGAAGTTTTTGTAGAAGGTTTACTCAAGCCTCGGGTATTAGATTTGGAATAAAAAAACGCAGCCAGGGGATTTTTAGTTTATCTTCTTCTGGCCCAGAGGTTTTATTTTCTCCCGGTCCTGGCTGGACTGTGAGTTGACTGTTGTGACTGCACGCGCCTGCCCGCCATGGGATGGCATCGGGGTGAATTGCTTAAGTGCCCTGATCTCACCGTGTTGTGAATTGTGCAGCGGTGAGATGGCATCGGGGGGACTTGCCTAAGAATCTGTTGGGCTTTTCAGATGGACTGCCATCTGTGCATCACAATCCAGGGATAGAGACGTGGAGTGGAGCGCCACAAGAAGGTAGGTTGGCAGGTGGTGTCGGCTACGTGAGGCGTATGGCGGCTCTGTGAATGCTTCCGTATTTGCCTGTGTTTCTTTGATGGTGCAGAGCTAACTGTGGCTAACTGTGGCTAACTGTGTGTGTGTGAAGTTTTTGTAGAAGGTTTACTCAAGCCTCGGGTATTAGATTTAGAACAAAAACCCCAGCCAGGGGATTTTTAGTTTTTCTTCTGCTGGCCGGGTGTTTTTTTTCCCTGGTCCTGGCTGGACTGTGAGTTGACTGTTGTGACTGCCTGCCTCTGCCCGCCATGAGATGGCATCGGGGTGAATTGCTGAAGTGCCCTGATCTCACTGTGCACCAGGCTAAACAGCAGCACAAGCTCTGGAATTGTGCAGCGATGAGATGGCATCGGGGGGACTTGCCTAAGAATCTGTTGGGCTTTTCAGTCTGGCTGCCCTTCAGGCATCCCTGTCCAAGTGTGGATTGGAGCACCACGAGAAGGTAGGTTCCAGGTGGTGTTGGCTGGAGGAGGCCGTTGGCAGCTCTGTGAGTACTTCAGGATTTCCCTGTGTCTCTTTGATGGTGCAAAGCAAGGAGGAGAGAGGGCGATTTCCCAGGGAAGTGTTGCAGGGCAGGTGATCTGTTCCTAGGTGTGTGAGCGCACAGAGAAGGTGAAGCGGTCGTCTCTGTGTCGGGCTTGTCATGCGTCATGTGCCTGGGCTTTTTGGTGCTGTAAAGGGTAGCGTGCTATCCTTTGTTTTGTTCAAAGGGAGTGGATTAAGGAAATCCTCTCTTTCAACTCCTTTTAATACGCAGTGTGGATAGGTTCTGAATATGTATAGGTGTGTGAGGTAACCTAATGAATAAGTATTGTTGAACGGAATAGAATCAAGAACTGACACAGAAGTTTGTGTTTCCGCAGTGGATCGATCCTCCCCTGTGCACCCAGTACTGAACCGTGACCACGAGCAACAGATGGAATTCCCCACCTGATGTGAAGTCGCTTTGGGCTGATGGGAGGCTGCTGCTCTGTGATGGTAGGTCCTGCAATCGCAGTCATTCAGGCACTTGCACTCAAGCGTGTGAGATGGAATAGCCAAAAGTTACTCCAAATCTAGGGATAATTTCCCGTTTGAACCAATTAACTCTTTCCTTAGCTTGATGGGTGCAACAGGGAAAGGCTTCTGGCCGTGTAGGAAAAATATCAAGCCCAACCAAAACATTCTTTTAGGTAACTCTGTAACATCAGGAATCTCCCAGATTCACTCCTGTCTTCAACTCACCCATTTGAGTTTTCTATTGTACTGCTGGTTTTTTTAAACATGCCTTACGGTTTGGTGTTACCAACTCAGCGGTTTCCAGCATTCGCACTAAATGCCCAATTCTATTCCCCATCCTATTTCATTAGGGTGACTGTAAGACTACCTCCTTTGCGTTGCGCTCCAGGAAGTTGACCATGGATGCAGAGGGAAGACCTGAGTGGTGAGACCGCGCAACACTGCCAAAGACGCCCGTCAGCTCTGCTCTGAAAAGCTCAAGATGGACGAGCCAGAAGAATGCAGCCCGATTCTTCTTGTTGCTGACACCTGGCCAGTGATGGACGGAGGATACCTGCCCTCAGAAAACAAAGGCCGAGCTGCATGGCTGTACGCAAGCCCAGGTCTTTTGGCTTTTCCTACGAGCATGTGAACAGCAATCCCTACGGTGCTGTTTTTCAACCCAACAGTGACCCAGCGCCTTCATCCCAGCAACTTGTTGTTTGATTCCTGTTCCTTTTGTTACCCGTCAAGAGGGTCTTTTTTTGCTGGCTTTCTTCAGGAGCCGAGATGGGCCTTAAACCAGCAATGTTCAGTAGAAGGCCCACAGCCACTCACAGTGCAGCCTGTAATACCCCACATCAACCCCGCACAGGGCCTGTCAGGTGCAATATTCCACCGGTCCCTTTGACTGCGCAGCTGGGAGATGAATTTCTTGCATTCAAGGGTTCCTCAGATTCTCATAGCAGCTTGCTGACAAGAAGGTTAGGGGCACCTGAGAAGCTGGGAATGGACAGGGCCATGACAGCTGCCTGGAATTGGCCAAAGGAATATTTCAAGCATATGATGTCATACTCTGAATATGACTGAGGGGAGCAGGCAGCTCAGGAACTATCTGAGCATTGGCTCTGGCTGGTGAACAGTTGTGCTGTGTATTGCTTGTATTTTTTTTATAATTACTATTGTCTTTATTTTTTTGTCCTATTAAACTGTTTTTTATCTTAAGCCATGAGTTTTATGCTTTTCTTTTTGATTCTCTTCACCCATCTCACTGGAGAGGAGTTGAACCAGCAAATGGCTGTGTGGTTGTTCTAACTTCCTACCAGCTTCATTCCACCTCGTTAGCCACATCCTGCTTTCTGTCTCCCTGTCCCACAACTCTTTTCTAGGTCCCCCTATCCCTACCATTTTTCACTCTGTCTCCTGCTGTATTTGGGCATTGAGCCTTGTGGCCAACTCGCTGCTGGGATTTAAATGCACTATCTATTTAAGTTTTCCTGATACCTCTGGATGTGTTTGTAGCCTTTGGATGCAGAGCCCATTGCTGTGGACAGGTGCAGGGGTGATATGCTGGATGATGTGCTGTGGGGCTGCAGCTGGGGAAGCCCCAGGCATGGCCAATGAGGCTGAGGGGCTGACCCTGGTCCATGAAGGGGCTCCAGCTGTAAAGGGAGTTATCTGGGCATATGTGCCTGAGGCAGCTGATGGAGGAGTGGATCCAAAGGGGTTCTGCAGGCAGGCACCTCTGGCAAAGGATGACTAGTCCCTGCAGTGAGGAAGGATCTCTCTAAGCTGCCCCTGAGAAAGCAGACCAGCATGTGATGCCAGGAGCTCAGTGCCTGTGTTGTCTATGTGCTAAACCATAGGAAGCCAGGAAGCTTTGCAAATGAGGACCATCGAGGCATCCGAGCAGGTAAGGGTCAGGCAGGCCTCACTATGGAGGAGGAAGAGGCAGAGCTGGAGAGAAGAATTGAGGTGGTGGAGGTCTCCTGCCACTGTCAGGAACTGGTAGTGAGTTGCTCATTCTCTCTCTGCTGCCACGCAGCAGATCTCCTGCCTATATCTGATTTTTTTCAGTCTGGAGAAAAGGAGACTGAGGGGAGACCTCATTGTGGTTTAGGGCTTCTTTACAAGGGAGAGTGAAGGGGCAGCAGCTGATCTCCTCTCTTTGATGACCAGTGATAGAAGCTAAGGGAACAGTGTGAAGCTGCAACTGGGGAGGTTTAGGTTTTAGAAAGAGGCTTTTACTGAGAGGATGGTAGAGCACTCATTATCCTACTCTATTTTCAGGGAGTGGTGAGGATTGGGGGTGGTGGTGGTAACAAGTTAGAAGCATTTTTTAAATTCGGTGTTGAGTCTGCTTTGCCAGTGGTGGTGCTTGCTGAATGATCTCTGCCTATCCTTCTTTTGACAAGTAAAAGACTCAATATCTATTTTGTCTCCTGTCCAACTAAGAAGGGAAGTGATAGAGGGACTTTGGTGGGTATCTGACCTCCAGCCAGGGTTTAAACCATTACTGGGGGTCAGGCAGTTGCAGCCCTTATTGTTCCTGCTGAGCTGCAGCTTTGTGCTGGGGCTGGAGGAGTCCCAGGTGCTGGTAATGAGGTTGATGGGGCCTGCTTGTGGAAGGGCTGGTGGCTCTTATTACCCTACCCCAGGCCAGCTGTGAAGGGGCTGTGGCTGCACCAAGGGAAAAAGTGAGTGGGACTGTGCAATAGACTGGAGGGTCCCAGGGAAAGCCACTAAAAGGGCAGTGGCCCCTCTGGGGTGGGGATAGTGGGGTCTATGTTAGAGGCATAAAGCAGTGGCAGCAGCTGCTTGGAGTGGGTGTGTGGGGTGGGGGTGTGTGCCCTGTTAGCACAGGGGATGGGATGGTGTTCCTGCAGGGTGATAAAGCATGGATGGCCACCTCTGCTGCATGTGGGCAGTGTAGTACATGGAGGCATGTGGCTGGCTTTCAGCCGTAATTGTTCTCTGGGACATACCAGGAGGTGTAGTCCTGAGGCACTCAGCTTCTAGACAGCACTTGCCACTGCATGCTCCCTTGGCCCATCATTTTTCCCATGCTGCTGTGGTTTTCTTGGCTTCCCTTTACCCTTTCTCTTCTCTTTTTGTCCTGCTCCTACTTTCTTTCTCCGTCTTGTTCCCATTCTCCCTGGTGGGTGCTGCTAGAGCCTAAAAGTGACATAAGAAAAAATTAGGACCATTCCCTTGATTAGGAAAGCCCTGAGGGTCTAACCTGGTGCTGGGCTGCCTAGGGAGGTTTTAAGTCAGGACCAGGCTTCTCTCATTTAGGACTCATTTAGTTCTGTTAAGGGTACTGGTCAGAGAGAGGATTAAGGTTAGTTGTCCATTTAAACTGTTTACTTTGCAAACAGAGATGTTCTTTAGAAAGGACTCTTGAGGGATCTTGTTCTGCATTATCATACAGCCTCATCCAAAGTGTAGTACCAGTAGAAGTCAGGTGGTACATATGGTCTTGCTAGAAGCATAGTATAACCATGTAGCACTTTAGCTTTTTTGTACAAAACTAAAGCATATGATTACCAAGGATAGTATTTTTACTGTATTTAATTAGCTATTTTCCTAAAAAGTTTAGTAGGGTGTTAATCTTTTTCTATCTACATCCCAGAAAAATTAAAGCTACTTACATGCCAAGTTGCACCACCAACATGAAAGATACAGTTGCAGTAAAAGTGGAAATAACTTTCAGCAAGAGCCGCCTCTTCCATTTGGTGCTTTGCATCCCATAAAGTCAAGTCAGAAAACCCACTCCTGCCTTTGAATCTTCTGCAGATGGGACTTAATTCTACACAATCATTTATGTTTTTTAATTCTAGGTGTATTTGACTTATTTTTGTTTTCCTTCGCTTTGCTCTATGTGCTGTGAGCTGTGAGTATTGCTTCTCCTAACAGGTCTAGTGATGAGATTTTTCTAGCTGGGGTTAGAGTGAGCATCTTGTCCACAGAGAGATTTAGCCTTTCCTTCTAAAGTAATGGGGATCAAAGGTGTAGTATCTTCCAGGTCAGCTTATGGTTTTCCTAATTGCTTCTAGAGTGACAGGGTTCTGTGGCTTTTCTGGTAGGGTCTGAGGTTTGTGGGTGTTTTTCATTGTTTTTTGTGGCTTCTTTGGTTTTTGGGCTTTGTGGGGGTTCTTTTGGGTATTTTAATCTGTTTCTTTTCTACATTTGTTTCTGCCTGGCTCCTTATTCCTAGCCTTTAAGTTCTCACTTTCTCTGCCGTAGCTTGTCTGGTCTTTTTTCCTTGGTCACTCTATCTCTCTCTCTGTCAGCTCCCTCTCTGTCTTCGAAGTCCACAATTGTCTGTCTTGTGGCCTGGGCTATTTGTCTGCAATTCCTCATCACTCCATGTCCAGGTCCCTGCTGCTGCTTTTTATTTTTTCCCTATCCAGCTCGTAGCCCAGGACTGGTTTGCATTTGTCGTTCTTTTTCTGTATCTCCCTGTCTGTGTCCCAGTCCCTTTACTTTGGATTCCTCCCTCTCTGCCACGTCGTCTTGGTGATGTTCTGCGCTTCTCCATTTCTCACTGGCCAGAGCTTGGCCCCGATTTGTTAATCCTGCCCTCCCTTCCCTGTAGCCTCTTAATTTTATCCTTGCTCCATCTATCTGGTGCTGGTTCCCAGGTGATGCCCTTTCAGAAATCCTCCCCCTGAGAGTTCTGCATGCATGGCTATGCTTTTTGCTCTGCGGCTTTTTTCCTTCTGATCTCTCTCTCTTCTATCCCCCCAGCTCCCCATCCCTGTTTCTTACTTTGGCCCCTCTGCCTGATGGCGTCTAGGTAAGTGGTTCAGTTTGTGCTGCTGTTTGTGTGTGTAGACTGACCCCGAGCCTTGGCTTTCCACTCTGTCACTCCCTGTCATTTCTTGCCTCTGTCTCTGCCCTGTTTTTTGTTGCCTTTTTCTCTCTCTCAGTCCAGCTTACTGGCCCCATGTTTTCTTTTTCTACTTGTATGTAGGATTCTAAGAGCTGTTACTATCTTTTTTTTTTCTTCTTTTTTCTTTTTGGTTTGTTGTTGTTGTTTATGTTCCTTTATGATAGAGGCAGAAGAATTATGTAGTGACTACAGGAATGTCCCTAGTTTGCCTGCAGAGCGACCTGTGTGTCCCTTCTTTGAGGATGCATAGAGTTCCGTGGTTGTCTGAGAGCTAAGTGTAGCCTGGAATTTGGCAGAAGACAGAATATAGGTGTTGTCTGCAAAGCATGAAGTATGGCTCTGAACTGCAGCTCCTGGGGAACTGTGCTACCTGGGGTGGGGGTGAGGGCGTAGGCAAGGGAGGAGGAAGTGTGAGAAGCTGTGAATAAAGTTGAGCCTGGGAAGAAGGAAGATGTGGGGGGAGGTGTGTTAAGATTTGGTTTTATTTCCCATTATACGACTTGGATTTCAGTAGGAACTTTGTTGTGGGGTGGTGGGAATACATTAGAGGACTTTGTTTATTCTGTGTTGAGTCTGCTTCAGCAGTGAATTTACTTGCTGAGTGATCTCTGCCTGTCCTTAACTTGACTCATAAGCCTCTCCATATAAATTTTCTCTCCCGGCCAGCTGAGAAAGGGAGTGAAGGGCTTTGGTGTGGGTATCTAGCTTCCAGCCAGAGTGAAACCACCACAGGGATCAGGTGGTGGTGCTCTCCCCTTTTCCCTGCCTGGCTGCAGCTGTGTGCCCAGGGCGGGCAGGAGCCCCAGGTGCCAGCCAGTGAGGCTGATGGGGATGGCCTGATCCTGCAAGAGGCTGTCTGGCTGTGGAGGGTTTGGTGGCTCCTACTGCCCTTCCCCCAGCAGCTGTGGAGGGACTGTTGTGAGTCAGGGGAGGAGTGGAGTCATCAGCGCACTGTGGATGCACCGGGGGAGAAGGTGAGTGGGCTACACGGTGAACTTGGAGGGTCCTGGGCAAAGCCTCAAAGAGGGTGGTGGCCCTTCCAGGGTGGGAGCTAAGGTGTCCATGTCTGAGGTGTGGAGCAGTAGTGGCAGCTGCCTGGATCTGGGCGGGGAGGGGTGGGGGTGGTGCCCTGCTGGCACAAGGGGATGGGACAGTGTCCTCACAGGGTCAAAAAGCATGGATGGCTGTCTGCCATAACATGTGGGGGGATAGTCCTGGGATATGCTGGGAGGTCTAGTCCTGGGGCACTTGGCTTCTAGGTGGTGTTTGCCATTATATACTAGGAGGTGTAATTTTTGCAGTGTCCTTTTTGCAGACTTGGCTGCTGGACACACTTGAATGGCTTGAGCCTGAGGGTTGGTTTTCTTGCCGCTTTGGAGTGGCTTTCTGCAGGCTGATCCAGAAAAAGATCTTGTTTCCTCTGCCCCTTTGCTCCACCATTTCATAACCTGTCTTGGAGTGCCCTGTGTCTGCTCTTTGCATCCTAGGTGGTTCCTGCCCTGCACCGCTCCTGGTCCCATCTGTTTCCATGCTGCTGAAATCTTCCTTTGCTTCCTCTTACCTTTCCTTTTCTCTCTTTCTTTTTTTTTGTCCCTCTTTCTTTTGTTCTCGTTCTCCCTTGTGGGTGCAAGTAGAGCCTGAAAGTGACATAAGGAAAAATTAGGTCCATTCCCACAGCTAGGAAAGCCCTGAGCCCCAGGGTGGGTTAGTCGGGCTGTTGGTGGGCTACCTGGGGAGGTTTCAGGCCAAGCATATCATTCAGTCACGGCACCTTTACTTTGGGAGCTATTGCTGAATGTTTAGCATTTCTTCTGATGGCTGAGTTTGCTCCCTGGGGCATGCTGGAAGGTGAGCTCTTGGGTCCTCAGCTTCCAGGTGGTGTTTGCCGTTGCATCCCAGATGGCATGTCTGGTGGTGTCGTTTTTGTGGATTTCACTGCCAGGCAGCACAAGTAGTTTGAGCACGATGGTTGCTTTTGTTGCCAGTTTCAAGTGGGTTTGTACAGCTTTCCAGCAACTCCTGAAAAAGATACTGTTCTCTCTGCCCTCGTGGTCGTCCCTGACTCTTTATGGAGCAGGATTTGTGTTCTTTGGGCTTCTAAAAGTTTTCATCCAGGAGTCTTGCTTTTACCATGTTATCTGCATGCAAGCTTTACCTATTTTCCATTTTTGCTTTATTTCTTTCCTGTGTGATGAGATTTACTCTTGTATCAGTCACAGCAGTTATGTTCTCTTGTTAGTCTACATCTATTGTGGTTTTAACATCAATTTTTTAAGAGAAAGGTGCCCAATTTGCAATTTACGGTCATTGTACCTATCAACTGAACACCTTACTGGTTACCAAAGATGTGCCCGGGTTGAGGCAGTGGAGGGAGTGCCGATTTCTCACAAGCGTAAGAGTTTTATGTTGCGTCTCTTGGGGCCTTAGGCGCCACAAGGGAGAAGAGCCGGCGTGTCCAAGCCTGGAGCGAGCAGGTGAGCAGAAGGCCACAGCCTTTTTGCAAAGGAGTTTCTGTTGAAGTTTGGAATCAATATGCGCAACGCTAAGCATTGACACTGTTTTGATGACTTCTGTGGTGCTCTTTATTGTAGAGGCTTAAGAATTAGATGGGGAATAAAGAAATGTCCCATTTCACCTGCATGGGGACTTGTGCATATCTTCCTTGAGGACGGATACAGATGGCTGGATTAATGAGAGCTAAGTGGGAGGGACCAGAGCTGGGACAGCAGAAGACTGGGGTGTGAGGTGGTGGTGGTAGTAAGATTTTTGCCTAAGAAGTCAGTGTGGGGGAAGGAACTGTGCAGACATGTTCACCCTTGCACAGATGAATCACTTGCTGGCAAAATGCCAGGGTGTACAAGGAAGGGCAGATCCAGCCTGTGTGTTTCTGATTGTTGACTAGCATGTTTTACTCCTTCTGTGGGAGTCAGCGTCCTCTTGGTGCTCAAAAGGGGCACAGAGTGACTCTTCGACACCATCTCTAGGCTCTCAAATGCCTGTCCTCGCTGTGTGTGCATGTCTGCAGTGGATCAGTCCTGCCCCTGTGCGCGTTCATCATGTCACTGAGAGTGCTGGTGGAAATGTACGCTTTAGCCAAGGGGCAACTTGGGAATTCCCCGTCACCAGTGAACTGAGTGCAGTCGCTTTGGGACTGATGGGAGGCTACAGCTCTGTGATAGTAGGTATGGCAATCGCAGTCATTCGCACGCTTGCTGTCAAGCGTGTGGTTGCGCTCTCCCTTGCTCTCAAGCATGCTCTCTTTTCCACACTTTTCTCTTTCGGTCCCCCATTCTCTTGCACGCTGCTTGTAGGCCCAATACAGCGACTGGAACCGTGACGCTGTTTTGAGTCTTCACTCTGTTCCTGAGGATTGGGAAGACCTGGTCCCGGCAAAGCACCTAATTGGGCATGCCTCAGGAGTTAAGCTCAGCCACCCCCAGCCACCCAGAGCAATCTGAGGTGGGTTGGAACGCAAGGGGGTTTAACCTCTGCCAAATTAGTCTACCTGGTGATGGATTGTGACAGCCGTCTGCCTCTGGATCGTAGGGCTTGCCTTTGCGCCGTCTGCCTCTGGATTGTAGGGCTTGCCTTTGCTCTTGCCGTGCGCCGTCTGCCTCTGGATCCTAGGGCTTGCCGTGCGCCGTCTGCCTCTGGATCCTAGGGCTTGCCGTGCGCCGTCTGCCTCTGGATCGTAGGGCTTGCCTTTGCTCTTGCCGTGCGCCGTCTGCCTCTGGATCGTACGGCTTGCCGTGCGCCGTCTGCCTCTGGATCGTAGGGCTTGCCTTTGCTCTTGCCGTGCGCCGTCTGCCTCTGGATCGTAGGGCTTGCCGTGCGCCGTCTGCCTCTGGATCGTAGGGCTTGCCTTTGCTCTTGCAGTGCGCCGTCTGCCTCTGGATCCTAGGGCTTGCCGTGCGCCGTCTGCCTCTGGATCCTAGGGCTTGCCGTGCGCCGTCTTGGACTGATGGCCCATTGCAGGTGCTGCAGCTGGGCTGGCTCTGATGGAGGTGTGCGTCAGCAGGTGTGGGCAGGGTGTTGGGGAGTTAGTGTGGCTAACTGTGTGTGTGTGTGAAATTGTTGTAGAAAGTTTACTCAAGCCTCAGGTCTTAGATTTGGAACAAACAAACAGCAGCCAGGGGATTTTTAGTTTATCTTTTGCTGGCCCAGAGGTTTTATTTTCTCCCGGTCCTGGCTGGACACTGAGTTGACTGTTGTGACTGCACGCGCCTGCCCGCCATGGGATGGCATCGTGATGAATTGCTTAAGTGCCCCGACCTCTCCGTGCCCCACGCTAAAGAGCAGCACGAGCTCTGGAATTGTGCAGCGGTGAGATGGCATCGGGGGGACTTGCCTAAGAATCTGTTGGGCTTTCCAGCCGGGCCGTGCTCCAGGCATTGCCATCCAGGGACGGAGGCGGGCAGTGGAGCAGCAGGAGAAGGTTTGTTGGCAGGTGGTGTTGGCCGCACGAGGCGGCTGGCGGCTCTGTGAGTACTTCAGGATTTGCCGGCGTCTCTTGGACGGCGCAAAGCAAGGAGGAGAGCGGGCGATGTCCAAAGGAGGGTGACGCAAGACAGGTGAGCGAGTTCCTGTGCGCCGGTGTGGCGTTGCGGAGTCAGGTACTGGGCTACCTTTTTGGGCTGCCTAGGCAAGGCCCGAGCCTCGGCGTGGCCGCCCCTGTGTGACGGAGCTAAGGCGAACAATTGGTCAAGGTAAGAGAATGGAGGGTGGGGAATGGGTTTTGGCAGTTCCTTGGCCTTTGACTTTGGGTTTTTTCTTTGGCAGGCTACGGAGGCAGCATCGGTGGGACCCTGCGACCTGTGCGAGCGCAACGAGAAGGTGAAGCGATCGTCCCGCTCTCGGGCTTGTCATGCACCTTGTGCGCCTGTGTTGGGCTTGTGTCACGTCGTGTGCCTGGGTGTTTTGGCGGTGGAAAGTGTAGCGTGCTGCCCTTAGTTTTGTTCCAAGGGAGGGGATTTTGGAAATCACCTCTTGGAACTCATTCTGATACGCAGTGGGGACGGGTTATGAACATGTATAGGTGTGTGAGGTAACCTAATGAATATGTATCATTGGAGAGAGTAGAACCAAGAAGAAGCGGCACGTAAGTGTGCGCGTCTGCAGCGGATCAGTCCTCCCCTGTGCGCCCAGCGCTGAACCGTGACAACTAGCAACAACTGGAATTCCCCACCTGATGTGCAGTTGCTGCAGACTGATGGCAGGCTGCAGCTCTGTGATGGTAGGTATGGCAATCGCAGTCATTCGCACGCTTGCTGTCAAGCGTGTGGTTGCGCTCTCCCTTGCTCTCAAGCACGCTCTCTTTTCCACACTTTTCTCTTTCGGTCCCCCATTCTCTTGCACGCTGCTTGTAGGCCCAATACAGCGACTGGAACCGTGACGCTGTTTTGAGTCTTCACTCTGTTCCTGAGGATTGGGAAGACCTGGTCCCAACAAAGCACCTCATTGGCCATGCCTCAGGAGTTAAGCTCAGCCGCCCCCAGCCACCCAGAGCAATCTGAGGTGGGTTGGAACGCAAGGGGGTTTAACCTCTGCCAAATTAGTCTACCTGGTGATGGATTGTGACAGCCGTCTGCTCTCCTGGATCGTAGGGCTTGCCTTTGCGCCGTCTGCCTCTGGATTGTAGGGCTTGCCTTTGCTCTTGCAGTGCGCCGTCTGCCTCTGGATTGTAGGGCTTGCCGTGCGCCGTCTGCCTCTGGATCGTAGGGCTTGCCGTGCGCCGTCTTGGACTGATGGCCCATTGCAGGTGCTGCAGCTGGGCTGGCTCTGATGGAGGTGTGCGTCAGCAGGTGTGGGCAGGGTGTTGGGGAGTTAGTGTGGCTAACTGTGTGTGTGTGTGAAATTGTTGTAGAAAGTTTACTCAAGCCTCAGGTCTTAGATTTGGAAGAAACAAACAGCAGCCAGGGGACTTTTAGTTTATCTTTTGCTGGCCCAGAGGTTTTATTTTCTCCCGGTCCTGGCTGGACACTGAGTTGACTGTTGTGACTGCACGCGCCTGCCCACCATGGGATGGCCTCGGGGTGAATTGCGTAAGTGCCCCGACCTCTCCGTGCCCCATGCTGAACAGCAGCACGAGCTCTGGAATTGTGCAGCGGTGAGATGGCATTGGGGGGACTTGCCTAAGAATCTGTTGGGCTTTCCAGGCGGGCCCGCGCTCCTGGCATTCCCATCCATGGACGGAGGCGTGCAGTGGAGCACCAGGAGAAGGTGTGTTGGCAGGTGGTGTTGGCCGCCCGAGGCGGTTGGCGGCTCTGTGAGTACTTGAGGATTTGGCTGTGTCTCTTGGACGGCTCAAAGCAAGGAGGAGAGCGGGCGATGTCCAAGGGAGGGTGACGCACGACAGGTGAGCGTGTTCCTGTGCGCCAGTCTTGCGTTGCGGAGTCAGGTACTGGGCTACCTTTTTGGACTGTCTAGGCCAGGCCCGAGCCTCAGGGTGGCCACCCCTATGTCACGGACGTAAGGCGAACAATTGGTCAAGGTAAGAGAATGGAGGGTGGGGAATGGGTTTTGGCAGTTCCTTGGCCTGTGGCTTTGGCTTTTTCTTTGGCAGGCTACGGAGGCAGCATCGGTGGGACCCTGCGACCTGTGCGAGCGCAACGAGAAGGTGAAGCGATCGTCCCGCTCTCGGGCTTGTCATGCACCTTGTGCGCCTGTGTTGGGCTTGTGTCACGTCGTGTGCCTGGGTGTTTTGGCGGTGGAAAGTGTAGCGTGCTGCCCTTAGTTTTGTTCCAAGGGAGGGGATTTTGGAAATCACCTCTTGGAACTCATTCTGATACGCAGTGGGGACGGGTTATGAACATGTATAGGTGTGTGAGGTAACCTAATGAATATGTATCATTGGAGAGAGTAGAACCAAGAAGAAGCGGCACGTAAGTGTGCGCGTCTGCAGCGGATCAGTCCTCCCCTGTGCGCCCAGCGCTGAACCGTGACAACTAGCAACAACTGGAATTCCCCACCTGATGTGCAGTTGCTGCACATCAGCTGCAGCTCTGTGATGGTAGGTATGGCAATCGCAGTCATTCGCACGCTTGCTGTCAAGCGTGTGGTTGCGCTCTCCCTTGCTCTCAAGCACGCTCTCTTTTCCACACTTTTCTCTTTCGGTCCCCCATTCTCTTGCACGCTGCTTGTAGGCCCAATACAGCGACTGGAACCGTGACGCTGTTTTGAGTCTTCACTCTGTTCCTGAGGATTGGGAAGACCTGGTCCCGGCAAAGCACCTAATTGGGCATGCCTCAGGAGTTAAGCTCAGCCGCCCCCAGCCACCCAGAGCAATCTGAGGTGGGTTGGAACACAAGGGGGTTTAACCTCTGCCAAATTAGTCTACCTGGTGATGGATTGTGACAGCCGTCTGCCTCTGGATCGTAGGGCTTGCCTTTGCGCCGTCTGCCTCTGGATTGTAGGGCTTGCCTTTGCTCTTGCAGTGCGCCGTCTGCCTCTGGATCCTAGGCGCTTTGTCTCGTGCGCCGTCTGCCTCTGGATCCTAGGGCTTGCCGTGCGCCGTCTGCCTCTGGATCGTAGGGCTTGCCTTTGCTCTTGCCGTGCGCCGTCTGCCTCTGGATCGTACGGCTTGCCGTGCGCCGTCTGCCTCTGGATCGTAGGGCTTGCCTTTGCTCTTGCCGTGCGCCGTCTGCCTCTGGATCGTAGGGCTTGCCGTGCGCCGTCTGCCTCTGGATCGTAGGGCTTGCCGTGCGCCGTCTGCCTCTGGATCGTAGGGCTTGCCGTGCGCCGTCTTGGACTGATGGCCCATTGCAGGTGCTGCAGCTGAGCTGGCTCTGATGGAGGTGTGCGTCAGCAGGTGTGGGCAGGGTGTTGGGGAGTTAGTGTGGCTAACTGTGTGTGTGTGTGAAATTGTTGTAGAAAGTTTACTCAAGCCTCAGGTCTTAGATTTGGAATAAAAAACAGCAGCCAGGGGATTTTTAGTTTATCTTTTGCTGGCCCAGAGGTTTTATTTTCTCCCGGTCCTGGCTGGACACTGAGTTGACTGTTGTGACTGCACGCGCCTGCCCGCCATGGGATGGCATCGGGGTGAATTGCTTAAGTGCCCCGACCTCTCCGTGCCCCACGCTAAAGAGCAGCACGAGCTCTGGAATTGTGCAGCGGTGAGATGGCATCGGGGGGACTTGCCTAAGAATCTGTTGGGCTTTCCAGCCGGGCCGTGCTCCAGGCATTGCCATCCAGGGACGGAGGCGGGCAGTGGAGCAGCAGGAGAAGGTTTGTTGGCAGGTGGTGTTGGCCGCACGAGGCGGCTGGCGGCTCTGTGAGTACTTCAGGATTTGCCGGCGTCTCTTGGACGGCGCAAAGCAAGGAGGAGAGCGGGCGATTCCCAAGGGAGGGTGACGCAAGACAGGTGAGCGAGTTGTCCGGTGTGGCGTTGCGGAGTCAGGTACTGGGCTACCTTTTTGGGCTGCCTAGGCAAGGCCCGAGCCTCGGCGTGGCCGCCCCTGTGTGACGGAGCTAAGGCGAACAATTGGTCAAGGTAAGAGAATGGAGGGTGGGGAATGGGTTTTGGCAGTTCCTTGGCCTTTGACTTTGGGTTTTTTCTTTGGCAGGCTACGGAGGCAGCATCGGTGGGACCCTGCGACCTGTGCGAGCGCAACGAGAAGGTGAAGCGATCGTCCCGCTCTCGGGCTTGTCATGCACCTTGTGCGCCTGTGTTGGGCTTGTGTCACGTCGTGTGCCTGGGTGTTTTGGCGGTGGAAAGTGTAGCGTGCTGCCCTTAGTTTTGTTCCAAGGGAGGGGATTTTGGAAATCACCTCTTGGAACTCATTCTGATACGCAGTGGGGACGGGTTATGAACATGTATAGGTGTGTGAGGTAACCTAATGAATATGTATCATTGGAGAGAGTAGAACCAAGAAGAAGCGGCACGTAAGTGTGCGCGTCTGCAGCGGATCAGTCCTCCCCTGTGCGCCCAGCGCTGAACCGTGACAACTAGCAACAACTGGAATTCCCCACCTGATGTGCAGTTGCTGCACATCAGCTGCAGCTCTGTGATGGTAGGTATGGCAATCGCAGTCATTCGCACGCTTGCTGTCAAGCGTGTGGTTGCGCTCTCCCTTGCTCTCAAGCACGCTCTCTTTTCCACACTTTTCTCTTTCGGTCCCCCATTCTCTTGCACGCTGCTTGTAGGCCCAATACAGCGACTGGAACCGTGACGCTGTTTTGAGTCTTCACTCTGTTCCTGAGGATTGGGAAGACCTGGTCCCGGCAAAGCACCTAATTGGGCATGCCTCAGGAGTTAAGCTCAGCCGCCCCCAGCCACCCAGAGCAATCTGAGGTGGGTTGGAACGCAAGGGGGTTTAACCTCTGCCAAATTAGTCTACCTGGTGATGGATTGTGACAGCCGTCTGCCTCTGGATCGTAGGGCTTGCCTTTGCGCCGTCTGCCTCTGGATTGTAGGGCTTGCCTTTGCTCTTGCAGTGCGCCGTCTGCCTCTGGATCCTAGGGCTTGCCGTGCGCCGTCTGCCTCTGGATCCTAGGGCTTGCCGTGCGCCGTCTGCCTCTGGATCGTAGGGCTTGCCTTTGCTCTTGCCGTGCGCCGTCTGCCTCTGGATCGTACGGCTTGCCGTGCGCCGTCTGCCTCTGGATCGTAGGGCTTGCCTTTGCTCTTGCCGTGCGCCGTCTGCCTCTGGATCGTAGGGCTTGCCGTGCGCCGTCTGCCTCTGGATCGTAGGGCTTGCCGTGCGCCGTCTGCCTCTGGATCGTAGGGCTTGCCGTGCGCCGTCTTGGACTGATGGCCCATTGCAGGTGCTGCAGCTGAGCTGGCTCTGATGGAGGTGTGCGTCAGCAGGTGTGGGCAGGGTGTTGGGGAGTTAGTGTGGCTAACTGTGTGTGTGTGTGAAATTGTTGTAGAAAGTTTACTCAAGCCTCAGGTCTTAGATTTGGAATAAAAAACAGCAGCCAGGGGATTTTTAGTTTATCTTTTGCTGGCCCAGAGGTTTTATTTTCTCCCGGTCCTGGCTGGACACTGAGTTGACTGTTGTGACTGCACGCGCCTGCCCGCCATGGGATGGCATCGTGATGAATTGCTTAAGTGCCCCGACCTCTCCGTGCCCCACGCTAAAGAGCAGCACGAGCTCTGGAATTGTGCAGCGGTGAGATGGCATCGGGGGGACTTGCCTAAGAATCTGTTGGGCTTTCCAGCCGGGCCGTGCTCCAGGCATTGCCATCCAGGGACGGAGGCGGGCAGTGGAGCAGCAGGAGAAGGTTTGTTGGCAGGTGGTGTTGGCCGCACGAGGCGGCTGGCGGCTCTGTGAGTACTTCAGGATTTGCCGGCGTCTCTTGGACGGCGCAAAGCAAGGAGGAGAGCGGGCGATTCCCAAGGGAGGGTGACGCAAGACAGGTGAGCGAGTTGTCCGGTGTGGCGTTGCGGAGTCAGGTACTGGGCTACCTTTTTGGGCTGCCTAGGCAAGGCCCGAGCCTCGGCGTGGCCGCCCCTGTGTGACGGAGCTAAGGCGAACAATTGGTCAAGGTAAGAGAATGGAGGGTGGGGAATGGGTTTTGGCAGTTCCTTGGCCTTTGACTTTGGGTTTTTTCTTTGGCAGGCTACGGAGGCAGCATCGGTGGGACCCTGCGACCTGTGCGAGCGCAACGAGAAGGTGAAGCGATCGTCCCGCTCTCGGGCTTGTCATGCACCTTGTGCGCCTGTGTTGGGCTTGTGTCACGTCGTGTGCCTGGGTGTTTTGGCGGTGGAAAGTGTAGCGTGCTGCCCTTAGTTTTGTTCCAAGGGAGGGGATTTTGGAAATCACCTCTTGGAACTCATTCTGATACGCAGTGGGGACGGGTTATGAACATGTATAGGTGTGTGAGGTAACCTAATGAATATGTATCATTGGAGAGAGTAGAACCAAGAAGAAGCGGCACGTAAGTGTGCGCGTCTGCAGCGGATCAGTCCTCCCCTGTGCGCCCAGCGCTGAACCGTGACAACTAGCAACAACTGGAATTCCCCACCTGATGTGCAGTTGCTGCACATCAGCTGCAGCTCTGTGATGGTAGGTATGGCAATCGCAGTCATTCGCACGCTTGCTGTCAAGCGTGTGGTTGCGCTCTCCCTTGCTCTCAAGCACGCTCTCTTTTCCACACTTTTCTCTTTCGGTCCCCCATTCTCTTGCACGCTGCTTGTAGGCCCAATACAGCGACTGGAACCGTGACGCTGTTTTGAGTCTTCACTCTGTTCCTGAGGATTGGGAAGACCTGGTCCCGGCAAAGCACCTAATTGGGCATGCCTCAGGAGTTAAGCTCAGCCGCCCCCAGCCACCCAGAGCAATCTGAGGTGGGTTGGAACGCAAGGGGGTTTAACCTCTGCCAAATTAGTCTACCTGGTGATGGATTGTGACAGCCGTCTGCCTCTGGATCGTAGGGCTTGCCGTGCGCTGTATGCCTCTGGATTGTAGGGCTTGCCTTTGCTCTTGCAGTGCGCCGTCTGCCTCTGGATCCTAGGGCTTGCCGTGCGCCGTCTGCCTCTGGATCCTAGGGCTTGCCGTGCGCCGTCTGCCTCTGGATCCTAGGGCTTGCCGTGCGCCGTCTGCCTCTGGATCGTAGGGCTTGCCTTTGCGCTTGCCGTGCGCCGTCTGCCTCTGGATCGTACGGCTTGCCGTGCGCCGTCTGCCTCTGGATCGTAGGGCTTGCCTTTGCTCTTGCCGTGCGCCGTCTGGATCGTACGGCTTGCCGTGCGCCGTCTGCCTCTGGATTGTAGGGCTTGCCTTTGCTCTTGCCGTGCGCCGTCTGCCTCTGGATCGTAGGGCTTGCCGTGCGCCGTCTGCCTCTGGATCGTAGGGCTTGCCGTGCGCCGTCTGCTCCTGGATCGTAGGGCTTGCCGTGCGCCGTCTGCCTCTGGATCGTAGGGCTTGCCGTGCGCCGTCTGCCTCTGGATCGTAGGGCTTGCCGTGCGCCGTCTTGGACTGATGGCCCATTGCAGGTGCTGCAGCTGAGCTGGCTCTGATGGAGGTGTGCGTCAGCAGGTGTGGGCAGGGTGTTGGGGAGTTAGTGTGGCTAACTGTGTGTGTGTGTGAAATTGTTGTAGAAAGTTTACTCAAGCCTCAGGTCTTAGATTTGGAATAAAAAACAGCAGCCAGGGGATTTTTAGTTTATCTTTTGCTGGCCCAGAGGTTTTATTTTCTCCCGGTCCTGGCTGGACACTGAGTTGACTGTTGTGACTGCACGCGCCTGCCCGCCATGGGATGGCATCGGGGTGAATTGCTTAAGTGCCCCGACCTCTCCGTGCCCCACGCTAAAGAGCAGCACGAGCTCTGGAATTGTGCAGCGGTGAGATGGCATCGGGGGGACTTGCCTAAGAATCTGTTGGGCTTTCCAGCCGGGCCGTGCTCCAGGCATTGCCATGGTGATGGATTGTGACAGCCGTCTGCCTCTGGATCGTAGGGCTTGCCGTGCGCCGTCTGCCTCTGGATTGTAGGGCTTGCCTTTGCTCTTGCCGTGCGCCGTCTGCCTCTGGATTGTAGGGCTTGCCGTGCGCCGTCTGCCTCTGGATTGTAGGGCTTGCCTTTGCTCTTGCAGTGCGCCGTCTGCCTCTGGATTGTAGGGCTTGCCTTTGCTCTTGCAGTGCGCCGTCTGCCTCTGGATTGTAGGGCTTGCCGTGCGCCGTCTGCCTCTGGATTGTAGGGCTTGCCGTGCGCCGTCTTGGACTGATGGCCCATTGCAGGTGCTGCAGCTGGGCTGGCTCTGATGGAGGTGTGCGTCAGCAGGTGTGGGCAGGGTGTTGGGGAGTTAGTGTGGCTAACTGTGTGTGTGTGTGAAATTGTTGTAGAAAGTTTACTCAAGCCTCAGGTCTTAGATTTGGAATAAAAAACAGCAGCCAGGGGATTTTTAGTTTATCTTTTGCTGGCCCAGAGGTTTTATTTTCTCCCGGTCCTGGCTGGACACTGAGTTGACTGTTGTGACTGCACGCGCCTGCCCGCCATGGGATGGCATCGTGATGAATTGCTTAAGTGCCCCGACCTCTCCGTGCCCCACGCTAAAGAGCAGCACGAGCTCTGGAATTGTGCAGCGGTGAGATGGCATCGGGGGGACTTGCCTAAGAATCTGTTGGGCTTTCCAGCCGGGCCGTGCTCCAGGCATTGCCATCCAGGGACGGAGGCGGGCAGTGGAGCAGCAGGAGAAGGTTTGTTGGCAGGTGGTGTTGGCCGCACGAGGCGGCTGGCGGCTCTGTGAGTACTTCAGGATTTGCCGGCGTCTCTTGGACGGCGCAAAGCAAGGAGGAGAGCGGGCGATTCCCAAGGGAGGGTGACGCAAGACAGGTGAGCGAGTTGTCCGGTGTGGCGTTGCGGAGTCAGGTACTGGGCTACCTTTTTGGGCTGCCTAGGCAAGGCCCGAGCCTCGGCGTGGCCGCCCCTGTGTGACGGAGCTAAGGCGAACAATTGGTCAAGGTAAGAGAATGGAGGGTGGGGAATGGGTTTTGGCAGTTCCTTGGCCTTTGACTTTGGGTTTTTTCTTTGGCAGGCTACGGAGGCAGCATCGGTGGGACCCTGCGACCTGTGCGAGCGCAACGAGAAGGTGAAGCGATCGTCCCGCTCTCGGGCTTGTCATGCACCTTGTGCGCCTGTGTTGGGCTTGTGTCACGTCGTGTGCCTGGGTGTTTTGGCGGTGGAAAGTGTAGCGTGCTGCCCTTAGTTTTGTTCCAAGGGAGGGGATTTTGGAAATCACCTCTTGGAACTCATTCTGATACGCAGTGGGGACGGGTTATGAACATGTATAGGTGTGTGAGGTAACCTAATGAATATGTATCATTGGAGAGAGTAGAACCAAGAAGAAGCGGCACGTAAGTGTGCGCGTCTGCAGCGGATCAGTCCTCCCCTGTGCGCCCAGCGCTGAACCGTGACAACTAGCAACAACTGGAATTCCCCACCTGATGTGCAGTTGCTGCACATCAGCTGCAGCTCTGTGATGGTAGGTATGGCAATCGCAGTCATTCGCACGCTTGCTGTCAAGCGTGTGGTTGCGCTCTCCCTTGCTCTCAAGCACGCTCTCTTTTCCACACTTTTCTCTTTCGGTCCCCCATTCTCTTGCACGCTGCTTGTAGGCCCAATACAGCGACTGGAACCGTGACGCTGTTTTGAGTCTTCACTCTGTTCCTGAGGATTGGGAAGACCTGGTCCCGGCAAAGCACCTAATTGGGCATGCCTCAGGAGTTAAGCTCAGCCGCCCCCAGCCACCCAGAGCAATCTGAGGTGGGTTGGAACGCAAGGGGGTTTAACCTCTGCCAAATTAGTCTACCTGGTGATGGATTGTGACAGCCGTCTGCCTCTGGATCGTAGGGCTTGCCTTTGCGCCGTCTGCCTCTGGATTGTAGGGCTTGCCTTTGCTCTTGCAGTGCGCCGTCTGCCTCTGGATTGTAGGGCTTGCCGTGCGCCGTCTGCCTCTGGATTGTAGGGCTTGCCGTGCGCCGTCTTGGACTGATGGCCCATTGCAGGTGCTGCAGCTGGGCTGGCTCTGATGGAGGTGTGCGTCAGCAGGTGTGGGCAGGGTGTTGGGGAGTTAGTGTGGCTAACTGTGTGTGTGTGTGAAATTGTTGTAGAAAGTTTACTCAAGCCTCAGGTCTTAGATTTGGAATAAAAAACAGCAGCCAGGGGATTTTTAGTTTATCTTTTGCTGGCCCAGAGGTTTTATTTTCTCCCGGTCCTGGCTGGACACTGAGTTGACTGTTGTGACTGCACGCGCCTGCCCGCCATGGGATGGCATCGGGGTGAATTGCTTAAGTGCCCCGACCTCTCCGTGCCCCACGCTAAAGAGCAGCACGAGCTCTGGAATTGTGCAGCGGTGAGATGGCATCGGGGGGACTTGCCTAAGAATCTGTTGGGCTTTCCAGCCGGGCCGTGCTCCAGGCATTGCCATCCAGGGACGGAGGCGGGCAGTGGAGCAGCAGGAGAAGGTTTGTTGGCAGGTGGTGTTGGCCGCACGAGGCGGCTGGCGGCTCTGTGAGTACTTCAGGATTTGCCGGCGTCTCTTGGACGGCGCAAAGCAAGGAGGAGAGCGGGCGATTCCCAAGGGAGGGTGACGCAAGACAGGTGAGCGAGTTGTCCGGTGTGGCGTTGCGGAGTCAGGTACTGGGCTACCTTTTTGGGCTGCCTAGGCAAGGCCCGAGCCTCGGCGTGGCCGCCCCTGTGTGACGGAGCTAAGGCGAACAATTGGTCAAGGTAAGAGAATGGAGGGTGGGGAATGGGTTTTGGCAGTTCCTTGGCCTTTGACTTTGGGTTTTTTCTTTGGCAGGCTACGGAGGCAGCATCGGTGGGACCCTGCGACCTGTGCGAGCGCAACGAGAAGGTGAAGCGATCGTCCCGCTCTCGGGCTTGTCATGCACCTTGTGCGCCTGTGTTGGGCTTGTGTCACGTCGTGTGCCTGGGTGTTTTGGCGGTGGAAAGTGTAGCGTGCTGCCCTTAGTTTTGTTCCAAGGGAGGGGATTTTGGAAATCACCTCTTGGAACTCATTCTGATACGCAGTGGGGACGGGTTATGAACATGTATAGGTGTGTGAGGTAACCTAATGAATATGTATCATTGGAGAGAGTAGAACCAAGAAGAAGCGGCACGTAAGTGTGCGCGTCTGCAGCGGATCAGTCCTCCCCTGTGCGCCCAGCGCTGAACCGTGACAACTAGCAACAACTGGAATTCCCCACCTGATGTGCAGTTGCTGCACATCAGCTGCAGCTCTGTGATGGTAGGTATGGCAATCGCAGTCATTCGCACGCTTGCTGTCAAGCGTGTGGTTGCGCTCTCCCTTGCTCTCAAGCACGCTCTCTTTTCCACACTTTTCTCTTTCGGTCCCCCATTCTCTTGCACGCTGCTTGTAGGCCCAATACAGCGACTGGAACCGTGACGCTGTTTTGAGTCTTCACTCTGTTCCTGAGGATTGGGAAGACCTGGTCCCGGCAAAGCACCTAATTGGGCATGCCTCAGGAGTTAAGCTCAGCCGCCCCCAGCCACCCAGAGCAATCTGAGGTGGGTTGGAACGCAAGGGGGTTTAACCTCTGCCAAATTAGTCTACCTGGTGATGGATTGTGACAGCCGTCTGCCTCTGGATCGTAGGGCTTGCCGTGCGCTGTATGCCTCTGGATTGTAGGGCTTGCCTTTGCTCTTGCAGTGCGCCGTCTGCCTCTGGATTGTAGGGCTTGCCTTTGCTCTTGCCGTGCGCCGTCTGCCTCTGGATCGTACGGCTTGCCGTGCGCCGTCTGCCTCTGGATCGTAGGGCTTGCCTTTGCTCTTGCCGTGCGCCGTCTGCCTCTTTATCGAGCTCTGTCAGTGGAGATGTTAGTGTTTAAATTTTAAACATGATAACAGATGCTTAAGGCAGATTCTATGCATTATTAACAAAAGAAAGAAAGATCATAAAAGTATAGGGATAATAATATTTTGTGTGCTCTCTTCATTTTCAATATTTTTGTGACTTTGGTGATTTATTTTTAGTTGTCAGAGTTATACAGAGGGAGAGGAAGAGAAAGTCTATCTGTCTTTCTCTGCTCCTTTCGTTTTACCCTCTCCTCATCATCTATGTCTTTGTGTTTGTTTCCCGTCATGTTTGGCTGTGTGTCTCCCTGTCCTTTTTATCTGTCTCAGTTGTTCTTTAGGACCTCTTTCTTTTCTTTCATTATCTACCATGAGTTCACTTCTCTCCGCCTCTGTGTCATTACCTGCTCCTTGTCTGTTTCTCTTTGTCCCAGTGCTGTTTGTTTCTCAATCTTTCTGTACTCCATGCACCCTGTTTTGGTTACCCTCTCTCTACCCTCCTTTCTTTCTCTCTTTACCCCCAGTCCTGTCTCTCTCTCCACTTTCACTCTCTGACTATCTGGGTCTGCCCTCCATCTTCATCTCAATTGTTTAGTTTCCCCCTGTCCCTTGCTTGTTTCCTCTCTGGTCTTTCCTCCCTGCCCCTCCTTATTTGTTCCTGTGCAGTTGACTTTCTGGATTCTTCTTCGTCCCCTCCCTTACATCCTGCCCTTTTGTCCCACTCTTTCTCTCCCCTTTCTCTTCCTGTTTTTCTTGACCTCCTATCTTCTCCAGGCACCTTTATCTCCCTGCATTAGCCCCCCTGCTGCAGTCCCCCTGCCCCTTCTGTGTTTCTTCTCCCTGCATTGTCCTTTGCCTCTCTCAACTCCCTTCTCTGTGATTCCTTCTCTTTGTTCCTCCCTTTTGCCCCCTTCCCAGTGTTGTTTCCCCTTCACTATCCCCCATTATCTCAAGGACACAAGGCAGGGTCCTCCTGCTCCCTTGTGTCCCACCATTTACTTAGTTACCCCCCTCTCTGTGTTCCCCTCTCTTTTTGTGACCTGCCCCCCCCCCCCCCAAGTTTGTGGTATGTGTCCTCATTGTAGTCCCTACCTTCTTGGTCTTCTCTGTTGGTGGTTCCCTTCCCTCCTTCATCTTTCACTCTTCTTTGTTCCCCTGCCCTTTTCAGTCCCTGTCCATTGGGTCCCTGCCTTGGCCCTAACTTCTTTATCCCCCTTTCTTAATCCCTCCTTGCTATAGCTCCCTCCCCTCCTTTACCGTCTCCTGTTCCTAATATCCCCCATCAGTGTTATTCCACCTTTTCTTTGCTCCATTTCATTGGTGTCCTACTGTCCTTTGTCCCTTCCAATTCTTGGTTACCCAAAACTCGTGACGCACCGAAGAACACCGTCTTTTTAAATCAAAGGGTGTGCGTCGCTGAAAATCGTCCCTCCCGCAAACAGTGACTCGGTTACTTTAGTTCCGGGGGCTTTTGGTTCCGCCGTGTGCGTCGCTGAAAACCGTCCCTCCCGCAAACAGTGACTCGGTTACTTTAGTTCCGGGTGCTTTTGGTTCAGGCGTGTCCGTTGCTGCAAAGGGTCCTCCGTAAATAGTGACCCGGTAACTTTGGTTCCAGGTGCTTTTGGTCCCAGCGTGTCCGTCCCTGATAACGGTCCCCCCGCAAACAGTGGCCGTATTCTTTCGGTTCTGTGCGATTTTGGTATATTTGGCACTCAATCTGACACCCCTGGAACTAATGTTTGATATCAACTCTCAGCTTGAGTCTCAATTGGGCTATTCTTTTCTTTCTCTTTTTATCTTTCTCTCTCTGTCTGGACTCCAGTTTATATTTTGGCATTGCAACTTCAGTCCTGTAGCCTTTTGGTATTTCTATCTCTGTCTGGTTCTGCGTGCCTGTCATTGGTGATCATAGCAACTCATTGCCAATTGATTTATTTCTTCATCTTTATTGATCCTATTCTCTGCCCCTCATTTTGAATTTTTTCCTCTATCTTGTCCCCTGGATTTCCTTAAGTTTCCCCTCTCTACAATGCAGCCTGTTGCTACCTTTTTCTTTCCCCATCTCAGTTTGTATGGCTAATTGTTTCTCTTCATTCCTCCCTCCATACTGCATCGCCTGTGCTCTGATTGCTTTCTCCTTCCCTCTCTCTCCATTTCAGACTCGGTCTCCTTCAGCTCTGCTGGTCACCCACACTTGCATTCACTCTCTCTGTCTCTCTAATTTTCCATTTCTCCATCTCTCTATGGAAGACCTCAGGAGATTTCAGGATGGGAACATCTTTCAGTCCTGACAACTGTACCTTGGGAGCTATTGCTGGGCCAGGATCAGCAGGGAAATTGCCCTTGGCCAGGGCCAATCGCACCCAGACCCCCAACTAACCCTTGGGCACAGAGGACAAATTGGTGGTTTTATAGGGTCAAAATGGTAGTTTGCCAAATAAAACTGTTTTAAAAATGTATTTTACAGCTTAGAAATAGCATTTTATAGGACGAAAAGCAGTTTATATAGAACAAACCAGGTGTACTCTCCGAATAAACTGGTGTTTTCCAGGCTAAAATGGCCTCATGTTTCTCCAAGGACCTACTGCATGCTCTTCTGAAAGTTTTCCACTTGACCAGGGCAGTCAGTCCCCGGCCCTTTAGCTCCATTCGGGAACTTTGAAAGACTAATGGAAGAGATGAGAAAGCTTGGCAAAAGAGGAAGTGTCATAAACTCCCTTGTCCCAAAGTCCAGGATCAGTGGCGAGATGAATTTTACCAGGGCTTTGGAAGGGCAGGAGGTGCTTGGGAAATGAATGCACACCAATATGGTTAAAAGCAAACACTCCATTTTATTCAAGCAAGCTGCAGCCTTTTATACCTTCAAGGAAGATAGCTGATTCACACAGAGAGCTAGTTCTCATACAGATAGGTAGGGGTTGAGATAGGAGGGGGAAAAAACCTGCCCGATATCAAGATTCTGTTACTACTTTGGAATATAAGAGCTCCTGTTGCAGCCTTGATTCCTATGCCTGTTAACTTCATTCTCATGCTTGTTAGCTTCTTATCGGTGCTCATGCTCAAGATGCTATTAGGAAATAGAAAAATGGCCTCGATCAATTGGCCAGTCATCCCCACAAGGAGGGACCTGAAGGAGAAGAGTGTCAAGGCACTCTCCAACATCTCTTGGCCGGGTGAGGTTTAGGCGGCCAGACTGTAGAGGAAGATACAGCAGAGGCAGGGAGAGAAGCCTCGAGGCAAAGCAGGTTTTTGCAGGTACCAGGAGGTGCAGCGAGTCATCCACCTGGCCATCCCTACCACAAATGTCCCGATCCATGGCTGCCTCCTTGCTGCCCCACTCTCATCTCTCTTCCAGGCTGTCTGAGTCACAGTGCTTGTTGTCTTCATGGCACAGCTGGTGGAGACTTGAGGAATCTATTTCTGCTTTGTCATTTAGCCTTGTCTGGAACATAGTTGTAAGATGTCTGGCACTACACATGGTGTGACTAGATGCAAAGTATAACTGTGTAGTATTTTGGATTTTTTGGTATCTAGCTAATGCACTGTGGTGGTTTAGCCCTGGCTGGAAGCCAGATGTCCACGGAAGAAAATATATATATTAAGAGGCTCAGGAGTCAAAATAAGGACAGAGAAATCATCCTGTCATCAACGACATTGGCAAGACAGAGTCAACACAGAGTGGAGAAAAGAAAACTATCTAATTTATTACACTACACCAAAAAGAAACAGTGAAAATGGAGGTGGGAGCGCAACCAAATCTTAAATGCAACCAGGTCTTAAAACACTTTTCCCCCACCACTCCCTCCTTAGCAGACTTTAGTTAGGATTTTGCTCCCTTCTTCCCTCCCATTCATAGCACAGGGGGGCAGGGACTGGGGAAATGGGGGTCTTGGCAGCACCTTCCCCCACCCCTCTGACGTACGGAAATCGACTCTATAACTCGAAAGTTATAAAGTAGGTATGTTTATTGTGCGCAGATGCACGGGGGATCTTTCCTCCACAAGCGTGCACCCCGAAGCAGCAGACCGATCTTACATTTATACAATAAAACAATGAATATTCAATCAATGTCTATACATATTAAGTACCTGAACCCGCCTACTCTTGCTTCTCATGCTAATTAGCTTATCAGTTCTTGGTGCTTGCGCAGATCCTTGTAAGGGTTGCAGACAGGGGTCTCTGGGAGGAAGGCTGTATGTCTTCCTCATGATGTATTTTCACCTCTTGCCTGGAATGCAAGGATCTTGCAAGCTTGCAGTGCCTCTATCAGTCTGTGCTAATTGATGTCCTTGTGAGGGGCCCATGGATGTATTTCAGCCCTCTGTTTTTCTTTGTCGAAGAGATACATGACACGCCTCGGCTCTGATCGCCTGAGGGAGCAGCCGTGGGTTGATACCGTTCTGTCCTCGAATTCTTGCCTTTTACCTTTTCCTCGAGTTAGCATAAAGTTATCACAGGCCCTCTGCTAGGAGAGAAAAACAGACTTGTCTGGCTTCCCCCCTTCACCCCGAGACCATTCTACACGATCATCTAACTAAATTTCAAGCTCTATGCTATACCTGCTCCTATACCTGTACATCAATCCCCCCTTTTCTATTCCCTTAAGTAAATTCTTTTACTTAGCCAGATTTCCTGAATGATATAAAGCATCATATATAATGGTGATCCTTTTATACATTCTCCAAACCCACAGGTACAACATAAGGGTCAATATTAACAAAATTCCCTGGCTTATCAATAGAATTACAATGGGGTGTACCATGGTATTGAGGATCCCTGTTGCAGAAGGTGACCAACCCAAAAGGGTGTCCCACCAGTTATGACTCCCATCCTGTCCGACTTTCTTTAAGATTTTCCTAACCCCTTCCACATCATGATGGATTGTAATAAGTATTTCCTGTCCTTTGTCCTTGATTTCTTCTAGTATTCATTGTAAATCTTCATGCCTTAATAAATTTTCTATATTCCTTATATCTAATCCTATGGGGGCAGGAGATATTCTCTCTAATAGGGTATTACTAGATCTTAATATTTGGTAAGTAGTTGTTGGGGCTGCATAACTGAAATCACAACCTGTGATAGTAGTAAAGTTACAAATGCAATAATTTGAGTAGTTCTTTGAGAACAAGGTGTGACACGATAACCATAGATGAAAAAGTAGAAAAAACAAACATGCACATCCCTTTCCTGCATAGATAACTATTGATTTTTAATGTGCATTTGGTCGGGCTTCAAACTGACATATCTTTTGATCAGTATCTAAACAAGTATCCTGAGCTATTATGGTATTACTTTCGCAGACTAAGCCTTGCTGTTCTCTCATAATACAGGACCCAAGGTCTACTGTTTGCCACTTATCGCCCATTTTCCTGGCCCAAGTTCTGTGTTCAAAAGGATACAGCAGAGTCCCATCATGGTTAATCCCGAGGGCCACAATGGGGTGTATGGTAATTGCTGCTGCGTCACGTATCGTTAACACAAAAGCTGTGACAGTATGTGTGTTGGGGTCATAAGTGAAGTTGACCATATTCCACCATGACTGGAGTTTCCTTTCCACCTTTGTAGCACTATCCCAGACCATCTTCCTGATTTCTGTAGGGAATATGCCTTCCTCACCTTCCCTTATTATGGATGCTGCTACTGATTGTATCCATAGTTGGGCTTGGATGCAGTTTAGGGCTAGGGCGACATCATCCTGTAATCCACCCAAGCCTTCAGTAATAAGCTGGTGGTCCTTTATATTAATTTCTTCCCATCTGCAAAGTACCTTTGAAATTAACCATTGGTGTGCTCCTAATGCTAGTAATGAGGATTTCAATGGGTGTTGCAGTTTTGATAAATCTGCTGTGGTAGATGCTAATTTGTTCATTATCACTTCCGAATCTATTGAATTTAATACTCCCAGTCCTGTTCCTAACAACCCAGTCTCGTCTCTTATTAATCGGTTCTGATTAATGTTTCCCTTCCTTCTTAGCCATGTTGTCCATCCCTCATGCGAGGTTTGTAGGAAGGGAGAACAGGATGGTTGTATGTCGGAAACATTTACTTGCATCTGTAACTCTACTCTCCTAAGTGACCATTCTGGGTTAAACAATACTTGTTGCTGTCCCGTGTTTTTGATTACATATGGGCCGATTTTATAAATGTTGGGCTCAAGTTTAAGTGCTGGCATGGGTTGGGTGGGAGGCATTGTGCTGGTTGTAGCAGGATTTTTCATAGTAAATGACTTAGTAATGGCCTTTATTTCAAATTTAAATGAGAGTCCGATAGTATTATGGGCCCAAAGACAGGTCACTCTCGAGGTCTGTTCTAGGGTGAAGTTATGCCAGCAGTCTCGTTCCTCAGTAGTACATAATTTGGTGCTCTCAGTGGTAGGAATAATTGATACCGTAATTTGGGATGCCTTTTTATAAGTGGTGCCATTAATTAGTCGGCATCCTATTCCAATTTCCTCCCCTATATTCCCTCGAAGCTGGTAAATGTCTTGTTTTGAATCTCTGCTCCATTCTTCCCTCATATATACTTGATTCCCATGCATAACCAAGGTGGACAGACTTAAATTTTCTCAAGCTGAATATTTCCCCATGGACCCAGTGTACCCGATATAAGCTTGGGACCATGGCCATCTAATATTTTCTTGGCCCAGAATCCTTTCCCAACTTTGAATTATGATTAGGATTGTGAGAAGCATCCCATAGAGATTTAAGTGCTATTGCTATTCAGAAGCAGGTTATAATGATAGATTGAATCATGAACTATACTTCTACAATAGACACACAATTCTTTTCTTACTCTGATTGTTCTTCAACCGCATCTAATATTATAAGGAAGTTAAAATTAATTTTCTTTAAACATTACAACTAGGATACAGACCACACCGATAACAGGTTGGGTGAGGTTGGTTGGTTGGTTTACTCACCTTTATGGTGAGATCGGTTTATTCACTTACTTATTACCTCCCTTATTCTTACTCTCGTTTGTCTGAACGAGTTTCAGTTTCAGTCCCTCGTTATCTGGAGTTACTTTCCACAGGGCTGCAGGGGCTTTTTTTTTTTTTTTTTAATTATACCGGGTGTGATATCCAAGAGTTCTGCCCTTCAACCTTGATTGCCGTGTAGGTAGTGAGAAGGACTTGGTGGGGTCCAGTCCACTGTGGTTCCAGAGTTTTTTCTGCAAAAGACTTAACATATACATAGTCCCCTGGTTGTACATTATGAACAGGCCCATCCAGACCCCTGCTACGAGTATCCATTACATGTTTTTCAATTTTCCTCAATTGTTTATTTAGTGCCACCATGTAGGAATTCATTGTTTCTTCTCCTATTTGTGAGGACGTCCCCTTCTGTATCCCATAGGGTCATCCATACAGAATTTCAAATGGGCTGAGCCCCTCCCTTGCTCTGGGTCTGGTTCATATTTGGGTAAATGCTAGTGGCAATGACTGGGGCCAAGTCAGATCCGTTTCCTGTCCCAGTCTAATAATTTGTTGTTTGATTAGGTGGTTCATTTTCTCCACCTGGCCACTAGATTGTGGTCAGTATGGAGTATGTAATTGCCAATCTATTCCTAGATGGTGACTGATCTGTTGTACTATTTTGGATACAAAATGTGGTCCCCTATCTGAGGATATTACTGCAGGAACTCCAGACCTGGGTATTATCTCTTGAAGCAATATTTTAGTCACCTCCCGTGCTTTAGCAGTTCTGCATGGAAAGGCTTCTGGCCAGCCTGAGAAGGTATCTGTTAGTACCAACAAATATCGATACCCCCCTTTTCTAGGGAATTCCGAGAAGTCAATCTGCCAGTGTTGTCCCGGACCATTTCCTTTCCTGATTTTTCCTAATTTTAGCCCTTTCACAATTTTAGGGTTAGTCTGGAGGCAAAGATCACATTGTTGGGTTACTTGTTTGACCGTAGTGTATAGGTTTCGCGCTATTGTATTTTTAATAAGGTCTTGGTATAGGGCCTCTGCCCCCCAGTGCCTTTTCCTATGCTCTTCACAGACTACTGACCATAGCATGTAGGAAGGGATCACTATCCTCCCACGAGAAGTGATAGCCCACCCTTCCTCATTATATGATCCCCCCATGTCATCAATAAGCTTACGGTCTTCTTTCGTATACTCTGGTTTACCTTTTAAGGACAGTTGTCCATCAGGTATTAACACACCCTCTACTGTATCAGTTCTTTTGGCTGCCTGTTTTGCCTCCCTGTCTGCCAGCTCATTCCCTTTTTCCAATTCTGTGCTCACCTTCTGGTGTGCCCTGATGTGCACAATTGCCACCCTCTCAGGACGTAGGACTGCATCCAGGAGTTTCAGGATTTCTTCTGCATGTTTGATAGTTTTTCCCTGAGAATTTAACAGTCCTCTCTCTTTCCAAATTGCCCCGTGAGCATGCACCACTCTGAAGGCATATTTAGAGTCAGTCCAAATATTTATAATTTTTCCTTGAGCTCTTTCTAGGGCTCTGGTAAGGGCTATGATCTCAGCCTTCTGTGCTGAGACATCAGCTGGTAGTGGCCCAGACTCTATTACCTTTTCAGAGGTGGTGATAGCATACCCAGAGTGTCGCTTTCCATTTAACATGTAGCTGCTTCCGTCGGTGAACCAGTGTTCGGCTCCTTCGATAGGGACGTCTTTAAGATCTGTGCAGCTGGAGTACGTGGCCTCGATTGTTTCCAGACAATCATGACTCACTGGTTCCCCAGTGTTCCCCTCAAGGAACGAAGCCAGGTTAATGATATTTGTGGTCACAATCTCAACATCGTCTTTTTCAACCATTATAGCTTGGTATTTCAGAAATCTTTGTGGGGAGAGCCAATGCCCTCCCTTGCTTTCAAGAACTGTGGATACTGTGTGGGAAACTAGGACCGTCATTTTCTGGCCCCAGGTGAATTTTCGGGCTTCTTGGATGTTTAGAATGACAGCTGCTACTGCTCTCAAGCAACTGGGCCACCCTTTTGCAGCGGTGTCCAATTGTTTGGAGATGTGCTACTGCCCGTCTGTATGGTCCCAATTCTTATGCTAATACTCCTAATGCTATCCCCTGTTTTTGTGGGAGAACAGGAGAAATGGTTTACTTACATCAGGAAGTCCCAATGCCGGTGCTGACATCAGGGCTTTCTTCAGCTGATGGAAAGCTTTATCTGACTCTGCATCCCACTGGAGATCTTTCTGGTTGGCTGCTATCAAGGAATATAATGGCTTAGCAAGTAAACCATAGTCACATATCCAGAGTCCTCACCACCCCGTCATGCCTAGGAATGTTCTCAGTTCCTTTACAGTTCGTGGTTGGGGGGTCTGGCATATGGCCTCTTTCTGAGCCTGTCCTAGGACTCGTTGTCCAGCACTGATCTCGTACCCCAGGTACGTGACCTGTTGCAACACCACCTGTGCCTTTTTCTTGGAGATACCCGATACCCCTGTAACCCCAGGAAATTTAACAGACTCATGGTCCAGGTGACACAGGACTCTTCAGTTTTGGTAGCGACGAGAAGATCATCTACGTACTGTAGAACTTTCCCTTCTTCTGATGGTGGTTCCCATGATTCCAAGTCTTTGGATAACTGGTTTCCGAAGAGCGTGGGGCTGTTCTTGAACCCCTGTGGCAACACTGTCCATGTGAGCTGGGTCTTTCGACCACTTTTGGGATTTTCCCATTCGAAAGCAAAAATTTTCTGGCTGGCTTCATGTAGAGGGAGGCAAAAGAAAGCATCCTTTAAATCTAAGACTGTGAACCAGGCTAAATCTGGGGCTAGTGTAGTTAGTAAGGTGTAGGGGTTAGCTACCACTGGGTATAAATCTTCTGTGATTTTGTTGACAGCTCTTAAGTCTTGGACTATTCTATAGGACCCATCAGGTTTCTTAACTGGGAGGATAGGTGTATTGAATTCCGATTCACACTCCCTTAGTAACCCTAGTTTTATGAACAATTCTATAATTGGGAAAATTCCTTCTCTATCCTCCTTTTTCAATGGGTATTGCTTAATTCTTACTGCACTCTGTCCTTCCTTTAATTTTATTATTATTGGTGGTGCTCTCTTTGCCCGCCCCGGTACATCAGTTGCCCAGACTCCAGGATACACTTGATCGGTAATCCTTGTATCAATTTCCCCAGTTACAGGAGTATCCATTAAGGATAAACTCATTATTTGAACGTATTGGTGATCATCTACCTCCAGAGTGACTTCTCCTTGCTTAAATTTAATTGTTGCTTCCAATTGTTCTAATAAGTCTCTGCCGAGAAGGGCCCTTGGAGAATTTGGCATATACAAAGTCTGTGGATCCCTACTTGTGTCCCCAATTTGTATTTTAAAGGTTTGCAAAAGTAGGCCTTCTCAGCCTGGCCAGTCGCACCCTTTACTGAAACATAGTTATTTTCCAAGGGGATTAAAGCTTGATTTAAGACTGAATAAGTCGCTCCCGTGTCTACTAGAAATTCAACTTCCCCTTGTCCTTCCCCTAGCCCCATCCTCCAATTTATAAAGAGGCCACCACTGATTACAACACTTAATAAGTGTTTTCTTATTTTCAGTGCCCCTGATCCCACCAATTCCTTCCAATGGGCTAGCACACACCCTAGGGGTTCTTTTTCGAGGCTCTACTTTGATTATTACCCATGATTTTAGAATTAGTCTGCGGCAGCCACAGTCAGAGCCAGTTATTACCTGTTTTCCTCTGTCCTACAGATGCGGTCAAGGCACTGAACCACAAGAAGCTGTTAAACGCTAGATGGTACTCTGAGCACTTGGTTTTAAGTGAGGCTATTAAGGCGGGGGGTGTGTGTGTGTCGTTCTCAGGGTTGTATAACTTTCCTGCTTACTTTACAACGAACTTAGTTTTGCAATCACTCATTCACGTAGCATACACACACGAACACCAAACTTCCACAACAGATGCACCATAACATACAGAACTACAAGACAACAATCCTATTTTACACGTGTACGTAAAACTATGATTTTGTTACAACAAATGTTTGCTGAGCAGCTGCACAAAAGATAGAGAAAAAAACCAGACGTAATTACGTGGAGTTCGCTTACCCGTTCCTGTCCCTTATATCAGACATATACCGTTATATATACCAGTCGACAGGTCCGTTATGGCTCCCGATCGGGATGCAGCGATGACCCCGGATTTGCTCGATCTACTCCCAAGATCGCTAGCGGCCACCCCTATTGGTCAGCAAATCCCCCCTCACCACACCAGGGTACCCTTCCCACGGGGATGGTGCTGTACGCCAGACGTCTCTGCGCGATTTATCAGCTGCCCCAACCACGCGTATGACTTACAGGCTCCCTTGGACACCTTGGTCCCCTTTTTCAAACATACCATTTATCCACGGCTTCAGGAGGTTGTTGTCTGTTCTCCAGGTGAGCGGCCGGGAGCGGGGCCTCCTCCCAGGAAAGTGCCCTGGGGCGCGCCTAGGAGCATCTGCTCCTCGGCTGCTCCCTCGCCTGGCTCGCCAAATGACGTACGGAAATCGACTCTATAACTCGAAAGTTATAAAGTAGGTATGTTTATTGCGCACAGATGCACGGGGGATCTTTCCTCCACAAGCGTGCACCCCGAAGTAGCAGACCGATCTTACATTTATACAATAAAACAATGAATATTCAATCAATGCCTATACATATTAAGTACCTGAACCTGCCTACTCTCGCTTCTCATGCTAATTAGCTTATCAGTTCTTGGTGCTTGCGCAGATCCTTGTAAGGGTTGCAGACAGGGGTCTCTGGAAGGAAGGCTGTATGTCTTCCTCATGATGTATTTTCACCTCTTGCCTGGAATGCAAGGATCATAGAATCATAGAATTGTAGGGGTTGGAAGGGACCTCGAGAGATCATTGGGTCCAACCCCCTGCCAAAGCAGGCTCTCTAGGACATATCACTGAGATAGGCATCCAGACGGGTCTTGAATATCTGCAGAGAAGGAGACTCCACCACCTCCCTGGGCAGCCTATTCCAGTGCTCTGTCACCCTCACTGTGAAAAAGTTTTTCCGCATGTTGGTGCAGAACTTCCTCTGCTCCAACTTGCAGCCATTGCCCCTTGTCCTGTCCCCACAGACACTGAAAAGGGGCTGGCTGATTCCCCCTGCATCCCCTGCTTAAGATAATTATAAACATTAATTAGGTCCCCCCTTAGTCTTCTCTTCTCCAGGCTGAACCATCCCAACTCTCTCAGCCTTTCCTCATAGGGGAGATGCTCCAGGCCCTTTATCATCTTCATAGCCCTTCTTTGGACTCTCTCCAGGAGATCCCTGTCCTTTTTATACCAGGGAGCCCAGAACTGGACACAATACTCCAGGTGGGGCCTGACCAGGGCAGAGTAGAGGGGGAGGATCCCCTCCTGTGACCTGCTGCCCACACTCCTCCGGATGCCCCCCAGGATCCCATTGGCTCTCTTATCCCCCAGGGCACACTGCTGGCTCATGGTCAACCTGTCATCCACCAGGACCCCCAGGTCCTTCTCCACTGAGCTCTTTTCATTGTCCTTTATGTCCCTTGCCAGCTTCGTTTCCAAGAGGGCTTTAGCCTTCCTAGTTGTGACCCTACAGGCCCTGACTACATTCCTGTATTCTCCCCATGTGCTCAGACCCTTCTTCCACAATTCATAGATCTTCCTCTTCTCTTTGAGTTTACTCAGCAGCTCCGTGTTCATCCACGCAGGTCTTCTGCCTCTCCTTCCCGATTTCCTGCACAAAGGGATGCATCGTTCCTGTGCTTGGAAGAAGTGCTGTTTGAATGCTAGCCAGCACTCACAGGTTCCCATTCCTTCAAACAGCGTAGCCCATGGGATAGCCCCTATTAAGTCACGGAGGAGATCAAAGTTAGCTTTTCCAAAATTCAGGGTAGCTATCCTACTTTTTGGCTTGTTTCTTCCACCCAGGATCTTGAACTCAACCATTTCATGGTCACTTTGACCTAAGCTGCCCCCGACCTTCACTTCCCTAACGAGACCGTCCTTGTTAGTTAAAACAAGGTCCAGCACCTGCCCTCCCCTTGTAGGCTCCTGCACCATCTGTAGCAGGAAATTGTCTTCAACACACTGCAGAAATTGTCTGGACTGCATACGACTGGCCGTGTTGCTTGCCCAGCAAATATCTGGATAGTTGAAGTCCCCCATAAGGATCAGTGCCCGGGATCTTGAGGCTACTTCTAACTGCTTATAGAATGCACTATCAACCTGCTCATCTTGATCAGGGGGCCTATAGCACACTCCCACTACAATGTCACACATACCAGTTTGCCCCTTGATTTTAACCCACAAGCACTCGACGGATGTTTCATCCTTCCCCAGGTGGAGCTCAATACATTCTAGGTGCTCTCTCACATAAAGAGCAACTTCTCCACCTTGCCTCCCTAGCCTGTCTTTCCTAAAAAGCACATAGCCATCCATGACAGCGTGCCAGTCGTCCAGGTTATCCCACCATGTCTCTGTGATTGCTATGAGATCGTGGCCCTGCGACCGCACAAAGATCTCTAATTCTTGTTTGTTCCCCATGCTACGTGCATTTGTATAAAGGCATTTTAGTGGGACAGCAGATGTAGGTATCCTCAATAGCCCACAGCGAGATTTCTGCCAGGGGACTGGCAAAAGTGGCTCCACTGAGGAGTACTCAGGGCAATCCACAGAATTTTCCCTACTCTCACATGGAAAAACATCTCCAAGTCCACCACTGTGCTGTTGGTATTTACCTTTTTCCACCATCAACTCTCGTTGTGACTCCCAAAGCACTTGCCTAACCCCAGCAGCCTTCTTAATATCCCCTTCCCCCTTCCTAACTAGTTTAAAGCTCGATCGATGAGCCCTGCCATCTCCTGGGCAAGGATCCGCTTTCCTTTATGGGACAGGTGAGCCCCATCAGCAGTACTCATGCCAGGAGCAGAGTACACCATCCCTTGGTCAAAAAACCCAAAGTTCTTGCGCCGGCACCAGCCTTTCAGCCACACATTCAACTCGTGGGTTCTCCTGTCCTGCTCTGAGCCCCTCCTCCCACAAGTGGGGATAGACGAGAATATTATTTGGGCTCCCCCCTCAACAAAGCGCCCCAGGTCCCAGAATTCCCTTTTGACGGCTTGCAGGCTACACTTCATGATTGCATCCCTGCCTGCTTGAACTATCAGTAATGGATAATAGTCTGTGGATCTAACCAGCCCTGATAGCCTTCTGGTAATGTCCCTGACCCAGGCTCCAGGGAGGCAGCACACCTCCCTGTGTGTAGGGTCCGGTCTACATATAGGGCCTTCTGTCCCTCTGAGAAGGGAATCCCCTACTACAACTACCTTTCTCAATCTTGCAAGCTTGCAGTGCCTCTATCAGTCTGTGCTAATTGATGTCCTTGTGAGGGGCCCATGGATGTATTTCAGCCCTCTGTTTTTCTTTGTCGAAGAGATACACGACACGCCTCGGCTCTGATCGCCCGAGGGAGCAGCCGTGGGTTGATACCGTTCTGTCCTCGAATTCTTGCCTTTTACCTTTTCCTCGAGTTAGCATAAAGTTATCACAGGCCCTCTGCTAGGAGAGAAAAACAGACTTGTCTGGCTTCCCCCCCTCTTTTCACCCCGAGACCATTCTACACGATCATCTAACTAAATTTCAAGCTCTATGCTATACCTGCTCCTATACCTGTACATCACCTCCATTCTAAGCAGACTTCTCTTTAGCCATGATTTTGCTCCCTTCTCGGTTACTTCTTCATGAGCTGTTTTCCTTTTTCAGATCTTAAAACACTTCTACCCCCCCTCTACCCCCCACTCCCTTCTTAGCAGACTTTTCTCTAGTCATGATTTCACTCCCTTCTTCTCCCCAATTGCAGCACAGGGGGGCAGGAACTGGGAGATGGGGACTTTGGTCAGTCCCTTGCAAGTTGGTTTCCTTCTTGGCTGGGGGGGGGGGCGGCATTCATTCCATACACCCTCCCCCTGCTGCACCATAGGGTCTCACCCATGAGAGACAGTTCTCCACAAACTTTCTCCAACATGAGTTTCTGCCCCCAGAGCTTTATCTGTTCATCAGCTGCTCTGCCGTGGGTCACTGCTATGGTGGGCAGTCATAAATCACAATATCTCTCTGTCCCCGTCCTCCACATGGTTACAAGCTGCACACCCTCCCCCCGCCCAGCAAACCGGTTCCAGCGCAAAACTCACTCTCTCACTCATCTTGGTGTCTCTGATTCTCTTCATGACTGCAAGTGCTGGCAGGGGCTTATCCCAACATAGGGTCCCAGCATCTTCTCTATGTCTCCACCTGCTCTATCAAGCATGGAGTCTCTCCACGGGTTATACATGGGGTCTCAGCCTTTTCCATGGATTGCGGGGGGTGGGGGGAGGGGGAACATCTGCTCCACCATAGGTTTCTCCCCAAGGCTGCAGGGGCATTTTCCTTTCCGGCTCCTGGAGCGCCTCCTCTCCCACTGTCCCTGGCCTTGGTGTCTGCACAGCTCATTGCATCTTCTCACTCCCTTCTCCAGTGGCAAAATACTGCTGTTTCTGGGTTTTTTTCTCCTATATGCGATTCCTGGAGGCACTATGAATCCATCTCTGATTGGCTTAGCCTCGGTCAGAGCGACTTTGGCCCTGAATTGGCCAATGTTTACACTTTTTGTGGCTGGCAGAGCATTCCAGCAGCTATTTTCTGCAGCCCCGGGTCTCTCTCTCAGCATCCAGCTACACAAAATTATGACAGGCACATAGACTATAATAATAGTAGTAGCCATTTTCCTACCAAGTTTCATCTAATGTTTATCTGTTTCTATTTACAGCCCAGAAAAATTAAAACTATTTACATACCAGTACAACAGATGCAGTTGCAGAAAGAAACAGCATCATTGTTTTCAGTGAGAGTTGCTTTCTCCATTCAGCAGCCCACATCCTACAAAGCTAACTCAAGTCAGAAAACCCTCTCCAGCTCCTCCAGTGCTTTTATATCTTCTGCAGGCAGGACCCTCCCCTTTCCCAGGGGACCATGGGAAGGGTGGTGGGTGGGGCCTGGGGTATATAAGCCACCAGTCTTCCCCTAGGCAGCTCATTCTCCTGCTGGTTTTCTCCAGTGTCAGTGCTCTGGCTTTCATTCAGCAGACAGAGCTTTGTATTCTGCTTTGCTTTTTAGGAAGATGCACCTGAGGTAAGAGCTTAAGGAGTCCTCAATGTTAAGCAGCATGTAGATAATAAAAAGTGTTCTCATAGGTAGGTTTGGTTTTGGGTTTTGGGTTTTTTTTTTTTTGGATTGCATTTTTAGGAGTTTGTAAGATGACCTTATCCAGCTATCTATTGGTTCTAAGTGTGTGGTACTTTTCTGATGCTCCTGACTCTACAGAAGATAGAACCTCACTGATAGTGACCTAGGCCAGGTGAGCTGAGACTAGTGGGCTTAAGCAGTGATTAATTTTTCAGGTGTGATGGTGTCAGTGAAGCTCTAACCATCTCTTTTGATTTACAGGTGGTGCCCGAGGCTTGACACAGCAAAGCATCCCAGTGAGCAGACATACAGTAGCCATCTTGTCCTGTCAAGAACAGATTTTGGATCCCCGGACTCCTCAAAGCTAAGTAGAAGGAGCCAGAGAAGAGTGCAAGGATGGGAGAGGTGGGGGAGAGGCTGGGTAAGGCTGCACAGGGAGGAGCAGGTCACTTGCCAGAACAATGCTAAGGTGTGCCGGGCAGGGCAGCTCCAGACCATGTCTGTCTGTATGTTTGTTGTTTGGCATGTCTTCTGTGTTTTAGTTCTTCTCTGGGTGCCAGCATCCTCTTTGTGCTCAATGGTACTCAGCGTGTTGCTCAGGCACAGTCTCTAGGGTCTCGAATGCCCATGCTTGCTCATCAGCATAGCACCCACAGGGTTCTTCTTGATTTGCCAAGCAAGGTCATGGCACAGTTTGTCCTCACGTCTCAGACGTTTCTGGTCAGACCTCTCTTGTGGCATCCTCACAGGCTCTGTCAGGAGCTCTGCTCTCCAGTCACCCATTTTCATGGTCTGAGGCTTTTTCCACGCATCTTTACGTCATTAGGTCTTGAAGGCAGGCTTCTTGCGTGTCCGTCGTCACAATTCTGACAGTAAGTCCTTCCAATGAGCCATCCCAGTCCCCTCTCTTCTGGGCTTGCCATAGAGTGTCCGCCCCTCGGTGGCGTTGTTTGATGGCGTCTCCTGTCCAGGAGCCCTTCTTGCTGACAGGTATTGTTCGTCTTGGAGTCGCATCATCTGTGGCGTTCTGCATTGCGTCATTCTGTGTGTGTGTTTGGCATGGAGCTGCTCTGCCCAGGGCTGTGGAGTCGGGGTGACGTGGCATAGCAGTAAGAGTCCAGGGTTAGCGTGCAAGATTCCACCTGGGAGGCCTCGGTGAAGGCGGTACCGTCTGCAAGGTGTATGGACCATCCTTTCCGTCCTGTTCTTGGGAGATGGTGGGAGCTGCCTGGGTGGGGCCCTTCAGCGTTGGAACAAGCAGATGGAATTTTGCAGGGGTGTAAGGCTGTGGGGCTCTGAGGTATGCCTGCTGGGTTTTTTTTCTGTTTGTATTTTGATGGCTGCCTGCAGTTACGCTCTAGATAGGGTTCCTAAATTGCTGCAATGGTGCAGCAATGAGTTGGCATCAGGGTGAGTTGCTTAATAAATTGTTTGGTTTTTTTATGATGTGGCCGAACACGATGCGTACCGATACAGCGACAGAGGAGTTGAGAGGAAGACCCGAAGGAGGTAGGTTGTCCAGTGGGGTCGGTGTGATGAGATGGTCAGCGGCTCTGTGCCATCTTTAAGATTTGTGTGTGTGGCTGCTTTTTGTAGGTACGAAGCGAGGAGGAAAGCGGGCCATTTCCAAGGGAGGCGACTCGGGCCAAGCAAGCTGTTCCTAGCAGGCCAGTGTTGCATTGCAGGTGAGTTTTATAGACATCCCTTGTTTGTGTGTTATAGGCCAGGCCTGAGCCTCCGTGCAGCCACCAATAAATGGCATAGGCCAGGCAAGCCATTGGTCAAGGTAAGGTAATGGAAGGTGGGAACTGGTTTCGGGCAGTCTCTGCTCAGATGTCTTTTTCACGTCCTGGAGGCAGCGGCAGGACATGGCCACAGTGCACCGAGAAGGTGAGGTGGCCGTCGTCTGTGGTGGTGCCTAATACCATGGCAGGCAGACGGAGCGCTTCCCTCTCTGTTCTTGCAGGTGTTGCACGGCCACCTTGAGAAGCAGAGGAGCAGTGGAGGTGAGCTGGCATCATGGCCAGGCACTGGGCATGAGGCAATTGTGGGAGCAGTGATTTCTCACAAGGGTAAGAGTAATTTTGCATTTATTGGGGTGGAAGGTGCCACATGTCTCCATCACCAGCATGTCTCTCTGGAATGAGCGGGTCAGCGGAATGCCACCGCCTTTTGGATAAGCAGGGTGTTTGGGTTAGAATTGACGATTGCGATGCCGATTGTTTGACCTGTTTTGATTTGTCTGTTAGGTTTTGTTTACTGTAGAGGCTGAAGGGTTATTCAGGTTACTCCAGGAACTTCGAAGTAAGCCCATGTAGGGCTGTGTTTCTTCTTTTGTCATTGAGGACAGATGCAGATTGGCAGTTGCGTGCAAGCTAAGCGCAGGGACCGGGGCTGGGGAGGGAGCATGAGGGAACGGAGGTAAGGGTGGGGTGAAGGTGGCAGGGGTTTGGTGCTGTTTGCCTGTGAACGTGAGCGTCGGGGAAGGGTCTGCCCAGGTGCAGTCTCCTTTGGGCAGGCGATGTGTGAGCATGTCACTCATCAGTACCATGCTAGGGTGCTGTAGTTACAGCCTTTGCTACGCTTGTGTAGGTTGTACTGTTTTGGTTCTGCACTACAACTTACTCAGATCTTTTACCTGTTGGATCTTCATTTGCAAATCAGTAATTAGACCTTTCGAGTCTTGAACGGCCTCAGCTTTCTTCCTATCGAGCCCTTAGTCTCCCGCAGTTGTAGGTTCAAGCAGAGCTCTGTTTGGCTTGCATTGTTGTAGATATTTTTGGGCAGATGAGTCTTGCGGCAATAAGCTGGGTCTCAGGTGCAGGTCCACCCAACCTTCTCTGTACAGATGTGTCTTCTGGGATTTAATTGCTGCATATTTAATGGTCTTATAGTCATGCCTGATTAAGAAGCCAGGCATTAGATTTTACAGTTGCTTTCTCATATAGGCTACCTATAAAGCCTCTTCCATGGTAGCGCTATAAAGCAACAGCACTGTCCCAGTGCCGTAACACCACATCTTTTCTACTGTAGGCATTTTTATCACTTGAGGCTGTCTTGTGATTAAGAGTCAGGTTTCTGTTGTTTGTGCTCCCTCTTAGGGTACGAGCTGCCCTGCTTGGAGGTGTAGCCATAGTAAGGATAGGAATAACACCGCTTTACAGCCTAGCGGTAATACGTTGATATACTACTTTTGAACAAATTGTACAGTATTTCTCTGTTAAAGGTGTGGTTGAGCTCTCTTTTCCACAACTTTTCTCTTTCGGTCCCCATTATCTTGCAAGCTGCTTGTAGGCCAAATAGAGCGACTGGAACCGTGATGCTGTTTTGAGTCTTCACTCTGTTCCTGAGGATTGGGAAGACCTGGTCCCGGCAAAGCACCTAATTGGACATGCCTCAGGAGTTAAGCCCAGCCGCCCCCAGCCACCCAGAGCAATCTGAGGTGGGTTGGAACGCAAGGGGGCTTAACCTCTGCCAAATTTGTCTATCTGGTGGCGGATTGTGAGCGCCGTGTGCCTCTGTATCGGGCTGGGCTTGCGCCGTGTGCCTCTGTATCGGGCTGGGCTTGCGCCGTGTGCCTCTGTATCGGGCTGGGCTTGCGCCGTGTGCCTCTGTATCGGGCTGGGCTTGCGCCGTGTGCCTCTGTATCGGGCTGGGCTTGCGCCGTGTGCCTCTGTATCGGGCTGGGCTTGCGCCGTCTTGGAGTGATGGCCCATTGCAGTTGCTGCAGGGGGGATGGCTTTGGTTTAGGTGTGGGTCAGCGGGTGCGGGCGGGCTGTTGGGGCGTTAGTGCGGCTAACTGTGTGTGCGTGAAGTTTTTGCTTAAGGTTTACTCAAGCCTCTCAGGTATTAGATTTAGAATAAAAAAAACCCAGGCAGGCAGGGGATCTCTTGTTTTTCTTCTGCTGGCCGGGTGTTTGTTTTTTTCCCTGGTCCTGGCTGGACTGTGAGTAGGCTGCTGTGACTGCTCGCCTCTGGCCGCCATGAGATGGCATCGGGGTGAATTGCTTCCGTGCCCCGACCTCACCGTGCCCCGCGCTAAATGGCAGCATGAGCTCCGGAATTGTGCAGCGATGAGATGGCATCGGGGGGGTCTTGCCTAAGAATCCGTTGGGCTTTTCAGACGGGCCGCCCTCCATGCATCCCAATCCAGGGACGGAGGCGTGGAGTGGAGCGCCACGAGAAGGTAGGTTAGCGGATGGCGTCGGCTGCACGAGACGGTTGGCGGCTCTGTGAGTACTTCAGGATTTGCCCGTGTCTCTTGGACGGTGCAAAGCAAGGAGGAGAGCCGTCGATTTCCAAGGGAGGTGGCGCAGGGCAGGTGAGCTGTTCCTAGGCGTGCGCAGTGGCGTTGCGGAGTCAGTTACAGGCCTACCTTGTTTGGGCTGTCTAGGCCAGGCCCGAGCCTCGGCGTTGGCCGCCCCTATGTGACGGAGGCAAGGCGAACAATTGGTCAAGGTAAGGGACTGGAGGGTGGTGGGGAATGGGTTTTGGCAGTTCCTTAGCCCGTGGCTTTGGCTTTTTCTTTTGCAGGCTACGCGGGCAGCATCGGTGGGACACTGCGACCTGTGTGAGCGCACCGAGCAGGTGAAGTGGTCGTCTCTGTATCGGGTTTGTCATGCACCTTGTGCGCCTGTGTTGGGCTTGTGTCACGTTGCGTGCCTGGGTGTTTTGGCGGTGTAAAGGGTAGCATGCTATCCTTTGTTTCGTTCAAAGGGAGGGGATTACGGCAATCACCTCTTGGAACTCCTTTTAATACGCAGTGGGGACAGGTTATGAATATGCATGAGTGTGTGAGGTAACCTAATGAATCAGTGTCATTGGACAGAGTAGAACCAAGAAGAACTGCCACGTAAGTGTGCGCGTCTGCAGGGGATCAGTCCTCCCCGGTCACCCAAGCGCTGAACCGTGACAACTAGCAACCGATGGAATTCCCCACCTGATGTGCAGTCGCTTTGGACTGATGGGAGGCTGCAGCTCTGTGACGGTAGGTGCGGCAGTCGCAGTCAATCCCGTACTCGCTGCCAAGGGTGTGGTTGAGCTCGCCCTCGCTCTCAAGCACGCTCTCTTTCCCACGCTTTTCTCTTTCATTTCCCCCATTCTCTTGCACGCTGCTTGTAGGCCAAATACAGCGACTGGAACCCTGACTCCCTTTTGAGTCTTAACTCCGTTCCTGAGGATTGGGAAGACCTGGCCGCGGCAAAGCAGCTAATTGGACATGCCTCTGGAGTTAAGCCCAGCCGCCCCCAGCCACCCAGAGCAATCTGAGGTGGGTTGGAACGCAAGGGGGCTTAACCTCTGCCAAATTTGTCTATCTGGAGGCGGATTGTGAGCGCCGTGTGCCTCTGTATCGGGCTGGGCTTGCGCCGTGTGCCTCTGTATCGGGCTGGGCTTGCGCCGTGTGCCTCTGTATCGGGCTGGGCTTGCGCCGTGTGCCTCTGTTATCGGGCTGGGCTTGCGCCGTCTTGGAGTGATGGCCCATTGCAGTTGCTGCAGGGGGGATGGCTTTGGTTTAGGTGTGGGTCAGCGGGTGCGGGCGGGCTGTTGGGGCGTTAGTGCGGCTAACTGTGTGTGCGTGAAGTGTTTGCTTAAGGTTTACTCAAGCCTCTCAGGTATTAGATTTAGAATAAAAAAACCCCAGGCAGGGGATCTCTTGTTTTTCTTCTGCTGGCCGGGTGTTTGTTTTTTTTCTTCCCCGGTCCTGGCTGGAGTGTGAGTAGGCTGCTGTGACTGCTCGCCTCTGGCCGCCATGAGATGGCATCGGGGTGAATTGCTTCCGTGCCCCGACCTCACCGTGCCCGGCGCTAAACGGCAGCATGAGCTCCGGAATTGTGCAGCGATGAGATGGCATCGGGGGGGTCTTGCCGAATCCGAATCGTTGGGCTTTTCAGACGGGCCGCCCTCCATGCATCCCAATCCAGGGACGGAGGCGTGGAGTAGAGCGCCACGAGAAGGTAGGTTAGCATATGGCGTCGGCTGCACGAGACGGTTGGCGGCTCTGTGAGTACTTCAGGATTTGCCCGCGTCTCTTGGACGGTGCAAAGCAAGGAGGAGAGCCGTCGATTTCCAAGGGAGGTGGCGCAGGGCAGGTGAGCTGTTCCTAGGCGTGCGGAGTGGCGTTGCGGAGTCAGTTACAGGCCTACCTTGTTTGGGCTGTCTAGGCCAGGCCCGAGCCTCGGCGTTGGCCGCCCCTATGTGACGGAGGCAAGGCGAACAATTGGTCAAGGTAAGGGACTGGAGGGTGGTGGGGAATGGGTTTTGGCAGTTCCTTAGCCCGTGGCTTTGGCTTTTTCTTTTGCAGGCTACGCGGGCAGCATCGGTGGGACCCTGCGACCTGTGTGAGCGCACCGAGCAGGTGAAGTGGTCGTCTCTGTATCGGGTTTGTCATGCACCTTGTGCGCCTGTGTTGGGCTTGTGTCACGTTGCGTGCCTGGGTGTTTTGGCGGTGTAAAGGGTAGCGTGCTATCCTTTGTTTCGTTCAAAGGGAGGGGATTACGGCAATCACCTCTTGGAACTCCTTTTAATACGCAGTGGGGACAGGTTATGAATATGCATGAGTGTGTGAGGTAACCTAATGAATCAGTGTCATTGGACAGAGTAGAACCAAGAAGAACTGCCACGTAAGTGTGCGCGTCTGCAGGGGATCAGTCCTCCCCGGTCACCCAAGCGCTGAACCGTGACAACTAGCAACCGATGGAATTCCCCACCTGATGTGCAGTCGCTTTGGACTGATGGGAGGCTGCAGCTCTGTGATGGTAGGTGCGGCAGTCGCAGTCAATCCCGTACTCGCTGCCAAGGGTGTGGTTGAGCTCGCCCTCGCTCTCAAGCACGCTCTCTTTCCCACGCTTTTCTTTTTCATTTCCCCCATTCTCTTGCCCGCTGCTTGTAGGCCAAATACAGCGACTGGAACCCTGACTCCCTTTTGAGTCTTAACTCCGTTCCTGAGGATTGGGAAGACCTGCTCACGGCAAAGCAGCTAATTGGACATGCCTCAGGAGTTAAGCCCAGCCGCCCCCAGCCACCCAGAGCAATCTGAGGTGGGTTGGAACGCAAGGGGGCTTAACCTCTGCCAAATTTGTCTATCTGGAGGCGGATTGTGAGCGCCGTGTGCCTCTGTATCGGGCTGGGCTTGCGCCGTGTGCCTCTGTATCGGGCTGGGCTTGCGCCGTGTGCCTCTGTTATCGGGCTGGGCTTGCGCCGTGTGCCTCTGTATCGGGCTGGGCTTGCGCCGTCTTGGAGTGATGGCCCATTGCAGTTGCTGCAGGGGGGATGGCTTTGGTTTAGGTGTGGGTCAGCGGGTGCGGGCGGGCTGTTGGGGCGTTAGTGCGGCTAACTGTGTGTGCGTGAAGTGTTTGCTTAAGGTTTACTCAAGCCTCTCAGGTATTAGATTTAGAATAAAAAAACCCCAGGCAGGGGATCTCTTGTTTTTCTTCTGCTGGCCGGGTGTTTGTTTTTTTTCTTCCCCGGTCCTGGCTGGAGTGTGAGTAGGCTGCTGTGACTGCTCGCCTCTGGCCGCCATGAGATGGCATCGGGGTGAATTGCTTCCGTGCCCCGACCTCACCGTGCCCGGCGCTAAACGGCAGCATGAGCTCCGGAATTGTGCAGCGATGAGATGGCATCGGGGGGGTCTTGCCGAATCGTTGGGCTTTTCAGACGGGCCGCCCTCCATGCATCCCAATCCAGGGACGGAGGCGTGGAGTAGAGCGCCACGAGAAGGTAGGTTAGCATATGGCGTCGGCTGCACGAGACGGTTGGCGGCTCTGTGAGTACTTCAGGATTTGCCCGCGTCTCTTGGACGGTGCAAAGCAAGGAGGAGAGCCGTCGATTTCCAAGGGAGGTGGCGCAGGGCAGGTGAGCTGTTCCTAGGCGTGCGGAGTGGCGTTGCGGAGTCAGTTACAGGCCTACCTTGTTTGGGCTGTCTAGGCCAGGCCCGAGCCTCGGCGTTGGCCGCCCCTATGTGACGGAGGCAAGGCGAACAATTGGTCAAGGTAAGGGACTGGAGGGTGGTGGGGAATGGGTTTTGGCAGTTCCTTAGCCCGTGGCTTTGGCTTTTTCTTTTGCAGGCTACGCGGGCAGCATCGGTGGGACCCTGCGACCTGTGTGAGCGCACCGAGCAGGTGAAGTGGTCGTCTCTGTATCGGGTTTGTCATGCACCTTGTGCGCCTGTGTTGGGCTTGTGTCACGTTGCGTGCCTGGGTGTTTTGGCGGTGTAAAGGGTAGCGTGCTATCCTTTGTTTCGTTCAAAGGGAGGGGATTACGGCAATCACCTCTTGGAACTCCTTTTAATACGCAGTGGGGACAGGTTATGAATATGCATGAGTGTGTGAGGTAACCTAATGAATCAGTGTCATTGGACAGAGTAGAACCAAGAAGAACTGCCACGTAAGTGTGCGCGTCTGCAGGGGATCAGTCCTCCCCGGTCACCCAAGCGCTGAACCGTGACAACTAGCAACCGATGGAATTCCCCACCTGATGTGCAGTCGCTTTGGACTGATGGGAGGCTGCAGCTCTGTGATGGTAGGTGCGGCAGTCGCAGTCAATCCCGTACTCGCTGCCAAGGGTGTGGTTGAGCTCGCCCTCGCTCTCAAGCACGCTCTCTTTCCCACGCTTTTCTTTTTCATTTCCCCCATTCTCTTGCCCGCTGCTTGTAGGCCAAATACAGCGACTGGAACCCTGACTCCCTTTTGAGTCTTAACTCCGTTCCTGAGGATTGGGAAGACCTGGCTCACGGCAAAGCAGCTAATTGGACATGCCTCAGGAGTTAAGCCCAGCCGCCCCCAGCCACCCAGAGCAATCTGAGGTGGGTTGGAACGCAAGGGGGCTTAACCTCTGCCAAATTTGTCTATCTGGAGGCGGATTGTGAGCGCCGTGTGCCTCTGTATCGGGCTGGGCTTGCGCCGTGTGCCTCTGTATCGGGCTGGGCTTGCGCCGTGTGCCTCTGTATCGGGCTGGGCTTGCGCCGTGTGCCTCTGTTATCGGGCTGGGCTTGCGCCGTCTTGGAGTGATGGCCCATTGCAGTTGCTGCAGGGGGGATGGCTTTGGTTTAGGTGTGGGTCAGCGGGTGCGGGCGGGCTGTTGGGGCGTTAGTGCGGCTAACTGTGTGTGCGTGAAGTGTTTGCTTAAGGTTTACTCAAGCCTCTCAGGTATTAGATTTAGAATAAAAAAACCCCAGGCAGGGGATCTCTTGTTTTTCTTCTGCTGGCCGGGTGTTTGTTTTTTTTCTTCCCCGGTCCTGGCTGGAGTGTGAGTAGGCTGCTGTGACTGCTCGCCTCTGGCCGCCATGAGATGGCATCGGGGTGAATTGCTTCCGTGCCCCGACCTCACCGTGCCCGGCGCTAAACGGCAGCATGAGCTCCGGAATTGTGCAGCGATGAGATGGCATCGGGGGGGTCTTGCCGAATCGAATCCGTTGGGCTTTTCAGACGGGCCGCCCTCCATGCATCCCAATCCAGGGACGGAGGCGTGGAGTAGAGCGCCACGAGAAGGTAGGTTAGCGGATGGCGTCGGCTGCACGAGACGGTTGGCGGCTCTGTGAGTACTTCAGGATTTGCCCGCGTCTCTTGGACGGTGCAAAGCAAGGAGGAGAGCCGTCGATTTCCAAGGGAGGTGGCGCAGGGCAGGTGAGCTGTTCCTAGGCGTGCGGAGTGGCGTTGCGGAGTCAGTTACAGGCCTACCTTGTTTGGGCTGTCTAGGCCAGGCCCGAGCCTCGGCGTTGGCCGCCCCTATGTGACGGAGGCAAGGCGAACAATTGGTCAAGGTAAGGGACTGGAGGGTGGTGGGGAATGGGTTTTGGCAGTTCCTTAGCCCGTGGCTTTGGCTTTTTCTTTTGCAGGCTACGCGGGCAGCATCGGTGGGACCCTGCGACCTGTGTGAGCGCACCGAGCAGGTGAAGTGGTCGTCTCTGTATCGGGTTTGTCATGCACCTTGTGCGCCTGTGTTGGGCTTGTGTCACGTTGCGTGCCTGGGTGTTTTGGCGGTGTAAAGGGTAGCGTGCTATCCTTTGTTTCGTTCAAAGGGAGGGGATTACGGCAATCACCTCTTGGAACTCCTTTTAATACGCAGTGGGGACAGGTTATGAATATGCATGAGTGTGTGAGGTAACCTAATGAATCAGTGTCATTGGACAGAGTAGAACCAAGAAGAACTGCCACGTAAGTGTGCGCGTCTGCAGTGGATCAGTCCTCCCCGGTCACCCAAGCGCTGAACCGTGACAACTAGCAACCGATGGAATTCCCCACCTGATGTGCAGTCGCTTTGGACTGATGGGAGGCTGCAGCTCTGTGATGGTAGGTGCGGCAGTCGCAGTCAATCCCGTACTCGCTGCCAAGGGTGTGGTTGAGCTCGCCCTCGCTCTCAAGCACGCTCTCTTTCCCACGCTTTTCTTTTTCATTTCCCCCATTCTCTTGCCCGCTGCTTGTAGGCCAAATACAGCGACTGGAACCCTGACTCCCTTTTGAGTCTTAACTCCGTTCCTGAGGATTGGGAAGACCTGGCTCACGGCAAAGCAGCTAATTGGACATGCCTCAGGAGTTAAGCCCAGCCGCCCCCAGCCACCCAGAGCAATCTGAGGTGGGTTGGAACGCAAGGGGGCTTAACCTCTGCCAAATTTGTCTATCTGGTGGCGGATTGTGAGCGCCGTGTGCCTCTGTATCGGGCTGGGCTTGCGCCGTGTGCCTCTGTATCGGGCTGGGCTTGCGCCGTGTGCCTCTGTTACCGGGCTGGGCTTGCGCCGTCTTGGAGTGATGGCCCATTGCAGTTGCTGCAGGGGGGATGGCTTTGGTTTAGGTGTGGGTCAGCGGGTGCGGGCGGGCTGTTGGGGCGTTAGTGCGGCTAACTGTGTGTGCGTGAAGTGTTTGCTTAAGGTTTACTCAAGCCTCTCAGGTATTAGATTTAGAATAAAAAAACCCCAGGCAGGGGATCTCTTGTTTTTCTTCTGCTGGCCGGGTGTTTGTTTTTTTCCCTGGTCCTGGCTGGAGTGTGAGTAGGCTGCTGTGACTGCTCGCCTCTGGCCGCCATGAGATGGCATCGGGGTGAATTGCTTCCGTGCCCCGACCTCACCGTGCCCGGCGCTAAACGGCAGCATGAGCTCCGGAATTGTGCAGCGATGAGATGGCATCGGGGGGACTTGCCTAAGAATCCGAATCCGTTGGGCTTTTCAGACGGGCCGCCCTCCATGCATCCCAATCCAGGGACGGAGGCGTGGAGTAGAGCGCCACGAGAAGGTAGGTTAGCATATGGCGTCGGCTGCACGAGACGGTTGGCGGCTCTGTGAGTACTTCAGGATTTGCCCGCGTCTCTTGGACGGTGCAAAGCAAGGAGGAGAGCCGTCGATTTCCAAGGGAGGTGGCGCAGGGCAGGTGAGCTGTTCCTAGGCGTGCGGAGTGGCGTTGCGGAGTCAGTTACAGGCCTACCTTGTTTGGGCTGTCTAGGCCAGGCCCGAGCCTCGGCGTTGGCCGCCCCTATGTGACGGAGGCAAGGCGAACAATTGGTCAAGGTAAGGGACTGGAGGGTGGTGGGGAATGGGTTTTGGCAGTTCCTTAGCCCGTGGCTTTGGCTTTTTCTTTTGCAGGCTACGCGGGCAGCATCGGTGGGACCCTGCGACCTGTGTGAGCGCACCGAGCAGGTGAAGTGGTCGTCTCTGTATCGGGTTTGTCATGCACCTTGTGCGCCTGTGTTGGGCTTGTGTCACGTTGCGTGCCTGGGTGTTTTGGCGGTGTAAAGGGTAGCGTGCTATCCTTTGTTTCGTTCAAAGGGAGGGGATTACGGCAATCACCTCTTGGAACTCCTTTTAATACGCAGTGGGGACAGGTTATGAATATGCATGAGTGTGTGAGGTAACCTAATGAATCAGTGTCATTGGACAGAGTAGAACCAAGAAGAACTGCCACGTAAGTGTGCGCGTCTGCAGTGGATCAGTCCTCCCCGGTCACCCAAGCGCTGAACCGTGACAACTAGCAACCGATGGAATTCCCCACCTGATGTGCAGTCGCTTTGGACTGATGGGAGGCTGCAGCTCTGTGATGGTAGGTGCGGCAGTCGCAGTCAATCCCGTACTCGCTGCCAAGGGTGTGGTTGAGCTCGCCCTCGCTCTCAAGCACGCTCTCTTTCCCACGCTTTTCTTTTTCATTTCCCCCATTCTCTTGCCCGCTGCTTGTAGGCCAAATACAGCGACTGGAACCCTGACTCCCTTTTGAGTCTTAACTCCGTTCCTGAGGATTGGGAAGACCTGGCTCACGGCAAAGCAGCTAATTGGACATGCCTCAGGAGTTAAGCCCAGCCGCCCCCAGCCACCCAGAGCAATCTGAGGTGGGTTGGAACGCAAGGGGGCTTAACCTCTGCCAAATTTGTCTATCTGGTGGCGGATTGTGAGCGCCGTGTGCCTCTGTATCGGGCTGGGCTTGCGCCGTGTGCCTCTGTATCGGGCTGGGCTTGCGCCGTGTGCCTCTGTATCGGGCTGGGCTTGCGCCGTGTGCCTCTGTTATCGGGCTGGGCTTGCGCCGTCTTGGAGTGATGGCCCATTGCAGTTGCTGCAGGGGGGATGGCTTTGGTTTAGGTGTGGGTCAGCGGGTGCGGGCGGGCTGTTGGGGCGTTAGTGCGGCTAACTGTGTGTGCGTGAAGTGTTTGCTTAAGGTTTACTCAAGCCTCTCAGGTATTAGATTTAGAATAAAAAAACCCCAGGCAGGGGATCTCTTGTTTTTCTTCTGCTGGCCGGGTGTTTGTTTTTTTCCCTGGTCCTGGCTGGAGTGTGAGTAGGCTGCTGTGACTGCTCGCCTCTGGCCGCCATGAGATGGCATCGGGGTGAATTGCTTCCGTGCCCCGACCTCACCGTGCCCGGCGCTAAACGGCAGCATGAGCTCCGGAATTGTGCAGCGATGAGATGGCATCGGGGGGGTCTTGCCGAATCCGAATCGTTGGGCTTTTCAGACGGGCCGCCCTCCATGCATCCCAATCCAGGGACGGAGGCGTGGAGTAGAGCGCCACGAGAAGGTAGGTTAGCATATGGCGTCGGCTGCACGAGACGGTTGGCGGCTCTGTGAGTACTTCAGGATTTGCCCGCGTCTCTTGGACGGTGCAAAGCAAGGAGGAGAGCCGTCGATTTCCAAGGGAGGTGGCGCAGGGCAGGTGAGCTGTTCCTAGGCGTGCGGAGTGGCGTTGCGGAGTCAGTTACAGGCCTACCTTGTTTGGGCTGTCTAGGCCAGGCCCGAGCCTCGGCGTTGGCCGCCCCTATGTGACGGAGGCAAGGCGAACAATTGGTCAAGGTAAGGGACTGGAGGGTGGTGGGGAATGGGTTTTGGCAGTTCCTTAGCCCGTGGCTTTGGCTTTTTCTTTTGCAGGCTACGCGGGCAGCATCGGTGGGACCCTGCGACCTGTGTGAGCGCACCGAGCAGGTGAAGTGGTCGTCTCTGTATCGGGTTTGTCATGCACCTTGTGCGCCTGTGTTGGGCTTGTGTCACGTTGCGTGCCTGGGTGTTTTGGCGGTGTAAAGGGTAGCGTGCTATCCTTTGTTTCGTTCAAAGGGAGGGGATTACGGCAATCACCTCTTGGAACTCCTTTTAATACGCAGTGGGGACAGGTTATGAATATGCATGAGTGTGTGAGGTAACCTAATGAATCAGTGTCATTGGACAGAGTAGAACCAAGAAGAACTGCCACGTAAGTGTGCGCGTCTGCAGGGGATCAGTCCTCCCCGGTCACCCAAGCGCTGAACCGTGACAACTAGCAACCGATGGAATTCCCCACCTGATGTGCAGTCGCTTTGGACTGATGGGAGGCTGCAGCTCTGTGATGGTAGGTGCGGCAGTCGCAGTCAATCCCGTACTCGCTGCCAAGGGTGTGGTTGAGCTCGCCCTCGCTCTCAAGCACGCTCTCTTTCCCACGCTTTTCTTTTTCATTTCCCCCATTCTCTTGCCCGCTGCTTGTAGGCCAAATACAGCGACTGGAACCCTGACTCCCTTTTGAGTCTTAACTCCGTTCCTGAGGATTGGGAAGACCTGGCTCACGGCAAAGCAGCTAATTGGACATGCCTCAGGAGTTAAGCCCAGCCGCCCCCAGCCACCCAGAGCAATCTGAGGTGGGTTGGAACGCAAGGGGGCTTAACCTCTGCCAAATTTGTCTATCTGGTGGCGGATTGTGAGCGCCGTGTGCCTCTGTATCGGGCTGGGCTTGCGCCGTGTGCCTCTGTATCGGGCTGGGCTTGCGCCGTGTGCCTCTGTATCGGGCTGGGCTTGCGCCGTGTGCCTCTGTTATCGGGCTGGGCTTGCGCCGTCTTGGAGTGATGGCCCATTGCAGTTGCTGCAGGGGGGATGGCTTTGGTTTAGGTGTGGGTCAGCGGGTGCGGGCGGGCTGTTGGGGCGTTAGTGCGGCTAACTGTGTGTGCGTGAAGTGTTTGCTTAAGGTTTACTCAAGCCTCTCAGGTATTAGATTTAGAATAAAAAAACCCCAGGCAGGGGATCTCTTGTTTTTCTTCTGCTGGCCGGGTGTTTGTTTTTTTTCTTCCCCGGTCCTGGCTGGAGTGTGAGTAGGCTGCTGTGACTGCTCGCCTCTGGCCGCCATGAGATGGCATCGGGGTGAATTGCTTCCGTGCCCCGACCTCACCGTGCCCGGCGCTAAACGGCAGCATGAGCTCCGGAATTGTGCAGCGATGAGATGGCATCGGGGGGGTCTTGCCGAATCCGAATCGTTGGGCTTTTCAGACGGGCCGCCCTCCATGCATCCCAATCCAGGGACGGAGGCGTGGAGTAGAGCGCCACGAGAAGGTAGGTTAGCATATGGCGTCGGCTGCACGAGACGGTTGGCGGCTCTGTGAGTACTTCAGGATTTGCCCGCGTCTCTTGGACGGTGCAAAGCAAGGAGGAGAGCCGTCGATTTCCAAGGGAGGTGGCGCAGGGCAGGTGAGCTGTTCCTAGGCGTGCGGAGTGGCGTTGCGGAGTCAGTTACAGGCCTACCTTGTTTGGGCTGTCTAGGCCAGGCCCGAGCCTCGGCGTTGGCCGCCCCTATGTGACGGAGGCAAGGCGAACAATTGGTCAAGGTAAGGGACTGGAGGGTGGTGGGGAATGGGTTTTGGCAGTTCCTTAGCCCGTGGCTTTGGCTTTTTCTTTTGCAGGCTACGCGGGCAGCATCGGTGGGACCCTGCGACCTGTGTGAGCGCACCGAGCAGGTGAAGTGGTCGTCTCTGTATCGGGTTTGTCATGCACCTTGTGCGCCTGTGTTGGGCTTGTGTCACGTTGCGTGCCTGGGTGTTTTGGCGGTGTAAAGGGTAGCGTGCTATCCTTTGTTTCGTTCAAAGGGAGGGGATTACGGCAATCACCTCTTGGAACTCCTTTTAATACGCAGTGGGGACAGGTTATGAATATGCATGAGTGTGTGAGGTAACCTAATGAATCAGTGTCATTGGACAGAGTAGAACCAAGAAGAACTGCCACGTAAGTGTGCGCGTCTGCAGTGGATCAGTCCTCCCCGGTCACCCAAGCGCTGAACCGTGACAACTAGCAACCGATGGAATTCCCCACCTGATGTGCAGTCGCTTTGGACTGATGGGAGGCTGCAGCTCTGTGATGGTAGGTGCGGCAGTCGCAGTCAATCCCGTACTCGCTGCCAAGGGTGTGGTTGAGCTCGCCCTCGCTCTCAAGCACGCTCTCTTTCCCACGCTTTTCTTTTTCATTTCCCCCATTCTCTTGCCCGCTGCTTGTAGGCCAAATACAGCGACTGGAACCCTGACTCCCTTTTGAGTCTTAACTCCGTTCCTGAGGATTGGGAAGACCTGGCTCACGGCAAAGCAGCTAATTGGACATGCCTCAGGAGTTAAGCCCAGCCGCCCCCAGCCACCCAGAGCAATCTGAGGTGGGTTGGAACGCAAGGGGGCTTAACCTCTGCCAAATTTGTCTATCTGGTGGCGGATTGTGAGCGCCGTGTGCCTCTGTATCGGGCTGGGCTTGCGCCGTGTGCCTCTGTTATCGGGCTGGGCTTGCGCCGTGTGCCTCTGTTATCGGGCTGGGCTTGCGCCGTCTTGGAGTGATGGCCCATTGCAGTTGCTGCAGGGGGGATGGCTTTGGTTTAGGTGTGGGTCAGCGGGTGCGGGCGGGCTGTTGGGGCGTTAGTGCGGCTAACTGTGTGTGCGTGAAGTGTTTGCTTAAGGTTTACTCAAGCCTCTCAGGTATTAGATTTAGAATAAAAAAACCCCAGGCAGGGGATCTCTTGTTTTTCTTCTGCTGGCCGGGTGTTTGTTTTTTTCCCTGGTCCTGGCTGGACTGTGAGTAGGCTGCTGTGACTGCTCGCCTCTGGCCGCCATGAGATGGCATCGGGGTGAATTGCTTCCGTGCCCCGACCTCACCGTGCCCGGCGCTAAACGGCAGCATGAGCTCCGGAATTGTGCAGCGATGAGATGGCATCGGGGGGACTTGCCTAAGAATCCGAATCCGTTGGGCTTTTCAGACGGGCCGCCCTCCATGCATCCCAATCCAGGGACGGAGGCGTGGAGTGGAGCGCCACGAGAAGGTAGGTTAGCATATGGCGTCGGCTGCACGAGACGGTTGGCGGCTCTGTGAGTACTTCAGGATTTGCCCGCGTCTCTTGGACGGTGCAAAGCAAGGAGGAGAGCCGTCGATTTCCAAGGGAGGTGGCGCAGGGCAGGTGAGCTGTTCCTAGGCGTGCGGAGTGGCGTTGCGGAGTCAGTTACAGGCCTACCTTGTTTGGGCTGTCTAGGCCAGGCCCGAGCCTCGGCGTTGGCCGCCCCTATGTGACGGAGGCAAGGCGAACAATTGGTCAAGGTAAGGGACTGGAGGGTGGTGGGGAATGGGTTTTGGCAGTTCCTTAGCCCGTGGCTTTGGCTTTTTCTTTTGCAGGCTACGCGGGCAGCATCGGTGGGACCCTGCGACCTGTGTGAGCGCACCGAGCAGGTGAAGTGGTCGTCTCTGTATCGGGTTTGTCATGCACCTTGTGCGCCTGTGTTGGGCTTGTGTCACGTTGCGTGCCTGGGTGTTTTGGCGGTGTAAAGGGTAGCGTGCTATCCTTTGTTTCGTTCAAAGGGAGGGGATTACGGCAATCACCTCTTGGAACTCCTTTTAATACGCAGTGGGGACAGGTTATGAATATGCATGAGTGTGTGAGGTAACCTAATGAATCAGTGTCATTGGACAGAGTAGAACCAAGAAGAACTGCCACGTAAGTGTGCGCGTCTGCAGTGGATCAGTCCTCCCCGGTCACCCAAGCGCTGAACCGTGACAACTAGCAACCGATGGAATTCCCCACCTGATGTGCAGTCGCTTTGGACTGATGGGAGGCTGCAGCTCTGTGATGGTAGGTGCGGCAGTCGCAGTCAATCCCGTACTCGCTGCCAAGGGTGTGGTTGAGCTCGCCCTCGCTCTCAAGCACGCTCTCTTTCCCACGCTTTTCTTTTTCATTTCCCCCATTCTCTTGCACGCTGCTTGTAGGCCAAATACAGCGACTGGAACCCTGACTCCCTTTTGAGTCTTAACTCCGTTCCTGAGGATTGGGAAGACCTGGCTCACGGCAAAGCAGCTAATTGGACATGCCTCAGGAGTTAAGCCCAGCCGCCCCCAGCCACCCAGAGCAATCTGAGGTGGGTTGGAACGCAAGGGGGCTTAACCTCTGCCAAATTTGTCTATCTGGTGGCGGATTGTGAGCGCCGTGTGCCTCTGTATCGGGCTGGGCTTGCGCCGTGTGCCTCTGTATCGGGCTGGGCTTGCGCCGTGTGCCTCTGTATCGGGCTGGGCTTGCGCCGTGTGCCTCTGTATCGGGCTGGGCTTGCGCCGTCTTGGAGTGATGGCCCATTGCAGTTGCTGCAGGGGGGATGGCTTTGGTTTAGGTGTGGGTCAGCGGGTGCGGGCGGGCTGTTGGGGCGTTAGTGCGGCTAACTGTGTGTGCGTGAAGTGTTTGCTTAAGGTTTACTCAAGCCTCTCAGGTATTAGATTTAGAATAAAAAAACCCCAGGCAGGGGATCTCTTGTTTTTCTTCTGCTGGCCGGGTGTTTGTTTTTTTCCCTGGTCCTGGCTGGACTGTGAGTAGGCTGCTGTGACTGCTCGCCTCTGGCCGCCATGAGATGGCATCGGGGTGAATTGCTTCCGTGCCCCGACCTCACCGTGCCCCGCGCTAAATGGCAGCATGAGCTCCGGAATTGTGCAGCGATGAGATGGCATCGGGGGGGTCTTGCCGAATCCGTTGGGCTTTTCAGACGGGCCGCCCTCCATGCATCCCAATCCAGGGACGGAGGCGTGGAGTGGAGCGCCACGAGAAGGTAGGTTAGCATATGGCGTCGGCTGCACGAGACGGTTGGCGGCTCTGTGAGTACTTCAGGATTTGCCCGCGTCTCTTGGACGGTGCAAAGCAAGGAGGAGAGCCGTCGATTTCCAAGGGAGGTGGCGCAGGGCAGGTGAGCTGTTCCTAGGCGTGCGGAGTGGCGTTGCGGAGTCAGTTACAGGCCTACCTTGTTTGGGCTGTCTAGGCCAGGCCCGAGCCTCGGCGTTGGCCGCCCCTATGTGACGGAGGCAAGGCGAACAATTGGTCAAGGTAAGGGACTGGAGGGTGGTGGGGAATGGGTTTTGGCAGTTCCTTAGCCCGTGGCTTTGGCTTTTTCTTTTGCAGGCTACGCGGGCAGCATCGGTGGGACCCTGCGACCTGTGTGAGCGCACCGAGCAGGTGAAGTGGTCGTCTCTGTATCGGGTTTGTCATGCACCTTGTGCGCCTGTGTTGGGCTTGTGTCACGTTGTGTGCATGGGTGTTTTGGCGGTGTAAAGGGTAGCATGCTATCCTTTGTTTCGTTCAAAGGGAGGGGATTACGGCAATCACCTCTTGGAACTCCTTTTAATACGCAGTGGGGACAGGTTATGAATATGCATGAGTGTGTGAGGTAACCTAATGAATAAGTGTCATTGGACAGAGTAGAACCAAGAAGAACTGCCACGTAAGTGTGCGCGTCTGCAGTGGATCAGTCCTCCCCGGTCACCCAAGCGCTGAACCGTGACAACTAGCAACCGATGGAATTCCCCACCTGATGTGCAGTCGCTTTGGACTGATGGGAGGCTGCAGCTCTGTGATGGTAGGTGCGGCAGTCGCAGTCAATCCCGTACTCGCTGCCAAGGGTGTGGTTGAGCTCGCCCTCGCTCTCAAGCACGCTCTCTTTCCCACGCTTTTCTTTTTCATTTCCCCCATTCTCTTGCACGCTGCTTGTAGGCCAAATACAGCGACTGGAACCCTGACTCCCTTTTGAGTCTTAACTCCGTTCCTGAGGATTGGGAAGACCTGGCTCACGGCAAAGCAGCTAATTGGACATGCCTCAGGAGTTAAGCCCAGCCGCCCCCAGCCACCCAGAGCAATCTGAGGTGGGTTGGAACGCAAGGGGGCTTAACCTCTGCCAAATTTGTCTATCTGGTGGCGGATTGTGAGCGCCGTGTGCCTCTGTATCGGGCTGGGCTTGCGCCGTGTGCCTCTGTATCGGGCTGGGCTTGCGCCGTGTGCCTCTGTATCGGGCTGGGCTTGCGCCGTGTGCCTCTGTACCGGGCTGGGCTTGCGCCGTCTTGGAGTGATGGCCCATTGCAGTTGCTGCAGGGGGGATGGCTTTGGTTTAGGTGTGGGTCAGCGGGTGCGGGCGGGCTGTTGGGGCGTTAGTGCGGCTAACTGTGTGTGCGTGAAGTGTTTGCTTAAGGTTTACTCAAGCCTCTCAGGTATTAGATTTAGAATAAAAAAACCCCAGGCAGGGGATCTCTTGTTTTTCTTCTGCTGGCCGGGTGTTTGTTTTTTTCCCTGGTCCTGGCTGGACTGTGAGTAGGCTGCTGTGACTGCTCGCCTCTGGCCGCCATGAGATGGCATCGGGGTGAATTGCTTCCGTGCCCCGACCTCACCGTGCCCCGCGCTAAATGGCAGCATGAGCTCCGGAATTGTGCAGCGATGAGATGGCATCGGGGGGACTTGCCTAAGAATCCGTTGGGCTTTTCAGACGGGCCGCCCTCCATGCATCCCAATCCAGGGACGGAGGCGTGGAGTGGAGCGCCACGAGAAGGTAGGTTGGCAGGTGGCGTCGACTGCACGAGACGGTTGGCGGCTCTGTGAGTACTTCAGGATTTGCCCGCGTCTCTTGGACGGTGCAAAGCAAGGAGGAGAGCCGTCGATTTCCAAGGGAGGTGGCGCAGGGCAGGTGAGCTGTTCCTAGGCGTGCGGAGTGGCGTTGCGGAGTCAGTTACAGGCCTACCTTGTTTGGGCTGTCTAGGCCAGGCCCGAGCCTCGGCGTTGGCCGCCCCTATGTGACGGAGGCAAGGCGAACAATTGGTCAAGGTAAGGGACTGGAGGGTGGTGGGGAATGGGTTTTGGCAGTTCCTTAGCCCGTGGCTTTGGCTTTTTCTTTTGCAGGCTACGCGGGCAGCATCGGTGGGACCCTGCGACCTGTGTGAGCGCACCGAGCAGGTGAAGTGGTCGTCTCTGTATCGGGTTTGTCATGCACCTTGTGCGCCTGTGTTGGGCTTGTGTCACGTTGTGTGCCTGGGTGTTTTGGCGGTGTAAAGGGTAGCGTGCTATCCTTTGTTTCGTTCAAAGGGAGGGGATTACGGCAATCACCTCTTGGAACTCCTTTTAATACGCAGTGGGGACAGGTTATGAATATGCATGAGTGTGTGAGGTAACCTAATGAATAAGTGTCATTGGACAGAGTAGAACCAAGAAGAACTGCCACGTAAGTGTGCGCGTCTGCAGTGGATCAGTCCTCCCCGGTCACCCAAGCGCTGAACCGTGACAACTAGCAACCGATGGAATTCCCCACCTGATGTGCAGTCGCTTTGGACTGATGGGAGGCTGCAGCTCTGTGATGGTAGGTGCGGCAGTCGCAGTCAATCCCGTACTCGCTGCCAAGGGTGTGGTTGAGCTCGCCCTCGCTCTCAAGCACGCTCTCTTTCCCACGCTTTTCTTTTTCATTTCCCCCATTCTCTTGCACGCTGCTTGTAGGCCAAATACAGCGACTGGAACCCTGACTCCCTTTTGAGTCTTAACTCCGTTCCTGAGGATTGGGAAGACCTGGCTCACGGCAAAGCAGCTAATTGGACATGCCTCAGGAGTTAAGCCCAGCCGCCCCCAGCCACCCAGAGCAATCTGAGGTGGGTTGGAACGCAAGGGGGCTTAACCTCTGCCAAATTTGTCTATCTGGTGGCGGATTGTGAGCGCCGTGTGCCTCTGTATCGGGCTGGGCTTGCGCCGTGTGCCTCTGTATCGGGCTGGGCTTGCGCCGTGTGCCTCTGTACCGGGCTGGGCTTGCGCCGTGTGCCTCTGTATCGGGCTGGGCTTGCGCCGTCTTGGAGTGATGGCCCATTGCAGTTGCTGCAGGGGGGATGGCTTTGGTTTAGGTGTGGGTCAGCGGGTGCGGGCGGGCTGTTGGGGCGTTAGTGCGGCTAACTGTGTGTGCGTGAAGTGTTTGCTTAAGGTTTACTCAAGCCTCTCAGGTATTAGATTTAGAATAAAAAAAACCCAGGCAGGCAGGGGATCTCTTGTTTTTCTTCTGCTGGCCGGGTGTTTGTTTTTTTTCTTCCCTGGTCCTGGCTGGACTGTGAGTAGGCTGCTGTGACTGCTCGCCTCTGGCCGCCATGAGATGGCATCGGGGTGAATTGCTTCCGTGCCCCGACCTCACCGTGCCCCGCGCTAAATGGCAGCATGAGCTCCGGAATTGTGCAGCGATGAGATGGCATCGGGGGGGTCTTGCCGAATCCGTTGGGCTTTTCAGACGGGCCGCCCTCCATGCATCCCAATCCAGGGACGGAGGCGTGGAGTGGAGCGCCACGAGAAGGTAGGTTAGCATATGGCGTCGGCTGCACGAGACGGTTGGCGGCTCTGTGAGTACTTCAGGATTTGCCCGCGTCTCTTGGACGGTGCAAAGCAAGGAGGAGAGCCGTCGATTTCCAAGGGAGGTGGCGCAGGGCAGGTGAGCTGTTCCTAGGCGTGCGGAGTGGCGTTGCGGAGTCAGTTACAGGCCTACCTTGTTTGGGCTGTCTAGGCCAGGCCCGAGCCTCGGCGTTGGCCGCCCCTATGTGACGGAGGCAAGGCGAACAATTGGTCAAGGTAAGGGACTGGAGGGTGGTGGGGAATGGGTTTTGGCAGTTCCTTAGCCCGTGGCTTTGGCTTTTTCTTTTGCAGGCTACGCGGGCAGCATCGGTGGGACCCTGCGACCTGTGTGAGCGCACCGAGCAGGTGAAGTGGTCGTCTCTGTATCGGGTTTGTCATGCACCTTGTGCGCCTGTGTTGGGCTTGTGTCACGTTGCGTGCCTGGGTGTTTTGGCGGTGTAAAGGGTAGCGTGCTATCCTTTGTTTCGTTCAAAGGGAGGGGATTACGGCAATCACCTCTTGGAACTCCTTTTAATACGCAGTGGGGACAGGTTATGAATATGCATGAGTGTGTGAGGTAACCTAATGAATCAGTGTCATTGGACAGAGTAGAACCAAGAAGAACTGCCACGTAAGTGTGCGCGTCTGCAGTGGATCAGTCCTCCCCGGTCACCCAAGCGCTGAACCGTGACAACTAGCAACCGATGGAATTCCCCACCTGATGTGCAGTCGCTTTGGACTGATGGGAGGCTGCAGCTCTGTGATGGTAGGTGCGGCAGTCGCAGTCAATCCCGTACTCGCTGCCAAGGGTGTGGTTGAGCTCGCCCTCGCTCTCAAGCACGCTCTCTTTCCCACGCTTTTCTTTTTCATTTCCCCCATTCTCTTGCACGCTGCTTGTAGGCCAAATACAGCGACTGGAACCCTGACTCCCTTTTGAGTCTTAACTCCGTTCCTGAGGATTGGGAAGACCTGGCTCACGGCAAAGCAGCTAATTGGACATGCCTCAGGAGTTAAGCCCAGCCGCCCCCAGCCACCCAGAGCAATCTGAGGTGGGTTGGAACGCAAGGGGGCTTAACCTCTGCCAAATTTGTCTATCTGGTGGCGGATTGTGAGCGCCGTGTGCCTCTGTATCGGGCTGGGCTTGCGCCGTGTGCCTCTGTATCGGGCTGGGCTTGCGCCGTGTGCCTCTGTATCGGGCTGGGCTTGCGCCGTGTGCCTCTGTATCGGGCTGGGCTTGCGCCGTCTTGGAGTGATGGCCCATTGCAGTTGCTGCAGGGGGGATGGCTTTGGTTTAGGTGTGGGTCAGCGGGTGCGGGCGGGCTGTTGGGGCGTTAGTGCGGCTAACTGTGTGTGCGTGAAGTGTTTGCTTAAGGTTTACTCAAGCCTCTCAGGTATTAGATTTAGAATAAAAAAACCCCAGGCAGGGGATCTCTTGTTTTTCTTCTGCTGGCCGGGTGTTTGTTTTTTTCCCTGGTCCTGGCTGGACTGTGAGTAGGCTGCTGTGACTGCTCGCCTCTGGCCGCCATGAGATGGCATCGGGGTGAATTGCTTCCGTGCCCCGACCTCACCGTGCCCCGCGCTAAATGGCAGCATGAGCTCCGGAATTGTGCAGCGATGAGATGGCATCGGGGGGGTCTTGCCGAATCCGTTGGGCTTTTCAGACGGGCCGCCCTCCATGCATCCCAATCCAGGGACGGAGGCGTGGAGTGGAGCGCCACGAGAAGGTAGGTTAGCATATGGCGTCGGCTGCACGAGACGGTTGGCGGCTCTGTGAGTACTTCAGGATTTGCCCGCGTCTCTTGGACGGTGCAAAGCAAGGAGGAGAGCCGTCGATTTCCAAGGGAGGTGGCGCAGGGCAGGTGAGCTGTTCCTAGGCGTGCGGAGTGGCGTTGCGGAGTCAGTTACAGGCCTACCTTGTTTGGGCTGTCTAGGCCAGGCCCGAGCCTCGGCGTTGGCCGCCCCTATGTGACGGAGGCAAGGCGAACAATTGGTCAAGGTAAGGGACTGGAGGGTGGTGGGGAATGGGTTTTGGCAGTTCCTTAGCCCGTGGCTTTGGCTTTTTCTTTTGCAGGCTACGCGGGCAGCATCGGTGGGACCCTGCGACCTGTGTGAGCGCACCGAGCAGGTGAAGTGGTCGTCTCTGTATCGGGTTTGTCATGCACCTTGTGCGCCTGTGTTGGGCTTGTGTCACGTTGCGTGCCTGGGTGTTTTGGCGGTGTAAAGGGTAGCGTGCTATCCTTTGTTTCGTTCAAAGGGAGGGGATTACGGCAATCACCTCTTGGAACTCCTTTTAATACGCAGTGGGGACAGGTTATGAATATGCATGAGTGTGTGAGGTAACCTAATGAATAAGTGTCATTGGACAGAGTAGAACCAAGAAGAACTGCCACGTAAGTGTGCGCGTCTGCAGTGGATCAGTCCTCCCCGGTCACCCAAGCGCTGAACCGTGACAACTAGCAACCGATGGAATTCCCCACCTGATGTGCAGTCGCTTTGGACTGATGGGAGGCTGCAGCTCTGTGATGGTAGGTGCGGCAGTCGCAGTCAATCCCGTACTCGCTGCCAAGGGTGTGGTTGAGCTCGCCCTCGCTCTCAAGCACGCTCTCTTTCCCACGCTTTTCTCTTTCATTTCCCCCATTCTCTTGCACGCTGCTTGTAGGCCAAATACAGCGACTGGAACCCTGACTCCCTTTTGAGTCTTAACTCCGTTCCTGAGGATTGGGAAGACCTGGCTCACGGCAAAGCAGCTAATTGGACATGCCTCTGGAGTTAAGCCCAGCCGCCCCCAGCCACCCAGAGCAATCTGAGGTGGGTTGGAACGCAAGGGGGCTTAACCTCTGCCAAATTTGTCTATCTGGTGGCGGATTGTGAGCGCCGTGTGCCTCTGTATCGGGCTGGGCTTGCGCCGTGTGCCTCTGTATCGGGCTGGGCTTGCGCCGTGTGCCTCTGTTATCGGGCTGGGCTTGCGCCGTCTTGGAGTGATGGCCCATTGCAGTTGCTGCAGGGGGGATGGCTTTGGTTTAGGTGTGGGTCAGCGGGTGCGGGCGGGCTGTTGGGGCGTTAGTGCGGCTAACTGTGTGTGCGTGAAGTGTTTGCTTAAGGTTTACTCAAGCCTCTCAGGTATTAGATTTAGAATAAAAAAACCCCAGGCAGGGGATCTCTTGTTTTTCTTCTGCTGGCCGGGTGTTTGTTTTTTTCCCTGGTCCTGGCTGGACTGTGAGTAGGCTGCTGTGACTGCTCGCCTCTGGCCGCCATGAGATGGCATCGGGGTGAATTGCTTCCGTGCCCCGACCTCACCGTGCCCCGCGCTAAATGGCAGCATGAGCTCCGGAATTGTGCAGCGATGAGATGGCATCGGGGGGGTCTTGCCGAATCCGTTGGGCTTTTCAGACGGGCCGCCCTCCATGCATCCCAATCCAGGGACGGAGGCGTGGAGTGGAGCGCCACGAGAATGTAGGTTAGCGGATGGCGTCGGCTGCACGAGACGGTTGGCGGCTCTGTGAGTACTTCAGGATTTGCCCGCGTCTCTTGGACGGTGCAAAGCAAGGAGGAGAGCCGTCGATTTCCAAGGGAGGTGGCGCAGGGCAGGTGAGCTGTTCCTAGGCGTGCGCAGTGGCGTTGCGGAGTCAGTTACAGGCCTACCTTGTTTGGGCTGTCTAGGCCAGGCCCGAGCCTCGGCGTTGGCCGCCCCTATGTGACGGAGGCAAGGCGAACAATTGGTCAAGGTAAGGGACTGGAGGGTGGTGGGGAATGGGTTTTGGCAGTTCCTTAGCCCGTGGCTTTGGCTTTTTCTTTTGCAGGCTACGCGGGCAGCATCGGTGGGACCCTGCGACCTGTGTGAGCGCACCGAGCAGGTGAAGTGGTCGTCTCTGTATCGGGTTTGTCATGCACCTTGTGCGCCTGTGTTGGGCTTGTGTCACGTTGTGTGCCTGGGTGTTTTGGCGGTGTAAAGGGTAGCGTGCTATCCTTTGTTTCGTTCAAAGGGAGGGGATTACGGCAATCACCTCTTGGAACTCCTTTTAATACGCAGTGGGGACAGGTTATGAATATGCATGAGTGTGTGAGGTAACCTAATGAATCAGTGTCATTGGACAGAGTAGAACCAAGAAGAACTGCCACGTAAGTGTGCGCGTCTGCAGTGGATCAGTCCTCCCCGGTCACCCAAGCGCTGAACCGTGACAACTAGCAACCGATGGAATTCCCCACCTGATGTGCAGTCGCTTTGGACTGATGGGAGGCTGCAGCTCTGTGATGGTAGGTGCGGCAGTCGCAGTCAATCCCGTACTCGCTGCCAAGGGTGTGGTTGAGCTCGCCCTCGCTCTCAAGCACGCTCTCTTTCCCACGCTTTTCTTTTTCATTTCCCCCATTCTCTTGCACGCTGCTTGTAGGCCAAATACAGCGACTGGAACCCTGACTCCCTTTTGAGTCTTAACTCCGTTCCTGAGGATTGGGAAGACCTGGCTCACGGCAAAGCAGCTAATTGGACATGCCTCTGGAGTTAAGCCCAGCCGCCCCCAGCCACCCAGAGCAATCTGAGGTGGGTTGGAACGCAAGGGGGCTTAACCTCTGCCAAATTTGTCTATCTGGTGGCGGATTGTGAGCGCCGTGTGCCTCTGTATCGGGCTGGGCTTGCGCCGTGTGCCTCTGTATCGGGCTGGGCTTGCGCCGTGTGCCTCTGTATCGGGCTGGGCTTGCGCCGTGTGCCTCTGTTATCGGGCTGGGCTTGCGCCGTCTTGGAGTGATGGCCCATTGCAGTTGCTGCAGGGGGGATGGCTTTGGTTTAGGTGTGGGTCAGCGGGTGCGGGCGGGCTGTTGGGGCGTTAGTGCGGCTAACTGTGTGTGCGTGAAGTGTTTGCTTAAGGTTTACTCAAGCCTCTCAGGTATTAGATTTAGAATAAAAAAACCCCAGGCAGGGGATCTCTTGTTTTTCTTCTGCTGGCCGGGTGTTTGTTTTTTTCCCTGGTCCTGGCTGGACTGTGAGTAGGCTGCTGTGACTGCTCGCCTCTGGCCGCCATGAGATGGCATCGGGGTGAATTGCTTCCGTGCCCCGACCTCACCGTGCCCCGCGCTAAATGGCAGCATGAGCTCCGGAATTGTGCAGCGATGAGATGGCATCGGGGGGACTTGCCTAAGAATCCGTTGGGCTTTTCAGACGGGCCGCCCTCCATGCATCCCAATCCAGGGACGGAGGCGTGGAGTAGAGCGCCACGAGAAGGTAGGTTAGCATATGGCGTCGGCTGCACGAGACGGTTGGCGGCTCTGTGAGTACTTCAGGATTTGCCCGCGTCTCTTGGACGGTGCAAAGCAAGGAGGAGAGCCGTCGATTTCCAAGGGAGGTGGCGCAGGGCAGGTGAGCTGTTCCTAGGCGTGCGGAGTGGCGTTGCGGAGTCAGTTACAGGCCTACCTTGTTTGGGCTGTCTAGGCCAGGCCCGAGCCTCGGCGTTGGCCGCCCCTATGTGACGGAGGCAAGGCGAACAATTGGTCAAGGTAAGGGACTGGAGGGTGGTGGGGAATGGGTTTTGGCAGTTCCTTAGCCCGTGGCTTTGGCTTTTTCTTTTGCAGGCTACGCGGGCAGCATCGGTGGGACCCTGCGACCTGTGTGAGCGCACCGAGCAGGTGAAGTGGTCGTCTCTGTATCGGGTTTGTCATGCACCTTGTGCGCCTGTGTTGGGCTTGTGTCACGTTGTGTGCCTGGGTGTTTTGGCGGTGTAAAGGGTAGCGTGCTATCCTTTGTTTCGTTCAAAGGGAGGGGATTACGGCAATCACCTCTTGGAACTCCTTTTAATACGCAGTGGGGACAGGTTATGAATATGCATGAGTGTGTGAGGTAACCTAATGAATCAGTGTCATTGGACAGAGTAGAACCAAGAAGAACTGCCACGTAAGTGTGCGCGTCTGCAGTGGATCAGTCCTCCCCGGTCACCCAAGCGCTGAACCGTGACAACTAGCAACCGATGGAATTCCCCACCTGATGTGCAGTCGCTTTGGACTGATGGGAGGCTGCAGCTCTGTGACGGTAGGTGCGGCAGTCGCAGTCAATCCCGTACTCGCTGCCAAGGGTGTGGTTGAGCTCGCCCTCGCTCTCAAGCACGCTCTCTTTCCCACGCTTTTCTCTTTCATTTCCCCCATTCTCTTGCCCGCTGCTTGTAGGCCAAATACAGCGACTGGAACCCTGACTCCCTTTTGAGTCTTAACTCCGTTCCTGAGGATTGGGAAGACCTGGCTCACGGCAAAGCAGCTAATTGGACATGCCTCTGGAGTTAAGCCCAGCCGCCCCCAGCCACCCAGAGCAATCTGAGGTGGGTTGGAACGCAAGGGGGCTTAACCTCTGCCAAATTTGTCTATCTGGTGGCGGATTGTGAGCGCCGTGTGCCTCTGTATCGGGCCTGTGTGCCTCTGTATCGGGCTGGGCTTGCGCCGTGTGCCTCTGTACCGGGCTGGGCTTGCGCCGTGTGCCTCTGTTATCGGGCTGGGCTTGCGCCGTCTTGGAGTGATGGCCCATTGCAGTTGCTGCAGGGGGGATGGCTTTGGTTTAGGTGTGGGTCAGCGGGTGCGGGCGGGCTGTTGGGGCGTTAGTGCGGCTAACTGTGTGTGCGTGAAGTGTTTGCTTAAGGTTTACTCAAGCCTCTCAGGTATTAGATTTAGAATAAAAAAACCCCAGGCAGGGGATCTCTTGTTTTTCTTCTGCTGGCCGGGTGTTTGTTTTTTTCCCTGGTCCTGGCTGGAGTGTGAGTAGGCTGCTGTGACTGCTCGCCTCTGGCCGCCATGAGATGGCATCGGGGTGAATTGCTTCCGTGCCCCGACCTCACCGTGCCCGGCGCTAAACGGCAGCATGAGCTCCGGAATTGTGCAGCGATGAGATGGCATCGGGGGGGTCTTGCCGAATCCGAATCGTTGGGCTTTTCAGACGGGCCGCCCTCCATGCATCCCAATCCAGGGACGGAGGCGTGGAGTAGAGCGCCACGAGAAGGTAGGTTAGCATATGGCGTCGGCTGCACGAGACGGTTGGCGGCTCTGTGAGTACTTCAGGATTTGCCCGCGTCTCTTGGACGGTGCAAAGCAAGGAGGAGAGCCGTCGATTTCCAAGGGAGGTGGCGCAGGGCAGGTGAGCTGTTCCTAGGCGTGCGGAGTGGCGTTGCGGAGTCAGTTACAGGCCTACCTTGTTTGGGCTGTCTAGGCCAGGCCCGAGCCTCGGCGTTGGCCGCCCCTATGTGACGGAGGCAAGGCGAACAATTGGTCAAGGTAAGGGACTGGAGGGTGGTGGGGAATGGGTTTTGGCAGTTCCTTAGCCCGTGGCTTTGGCTTTTTCTTTTGCAGGCTACGCGGGCAGCATCGGTGGGACCCTGCGACCTGTGTGAGCGCACCGAGCAGGTGAAGTGGTCGTCTCTGTATCGGGTTTGTCATGCACCTTGTGCGCCTGTGTTGGGCTTGTGTCACGTTGCGTGCCTGGGTGTTTTGGCGGTGTAAAGGGTAGCATGCTATCCTTTGTTTCGTTCAAAGGGAGGGGATTACGGCAATCACCTCTTGGAACTCCTTTTAATACGCAGTGGGGACAGGTTATGAATATGCATGAGTGTGTGAGGTAACCTAATGAATCAGTGTCATTGGACAGAGTAGAACCAAGAAGAACTGCCACGTAAGTGTGCGCGTCTGCAGTGGATCAGTCCTCCCCGGTCACCCAAGCGCTGAACCGTGACAACTAGCAACCGATGGAATTCCCCACCTGATGTGCAGTCGCTTTGGACTGATGGGAGGCTGCAGCTCTGTGATGGTAGGTGCGGCAGTCGCAGTCAATCCCGTACTCGCTGCCAAGGGTGTGGTTGAGCTCGCCCTCGCTCTCAAGCACGCTCTCTTTCCCACGCTTTTCTTTTTCATTTCCCCCATTCTCTTGCCCGCTGCTTGTAGGCCAAATACAGCGACTGGAACCCTGACTCCCTTTTGAGTCTTAACTCCGTTCCTGAGGATTGGGAAGACCTGGCTCACGGCAAAGCAGCTAATTGGACATGCCTCTGGAGTTAAGCCCAGCCGCCCCCAGCCACCCAGAGCAATCTGAGGTGGGTTGGAACGCAAGGGGGCTTAACCTCTGCCAAATTTGTCTATCTGGAGGCGGATTGTGAGCGCCGTGTGCCTCTGTATCGGGCTGGGCTTGCGCCGTGTGCCTCTGTATCGGGCTGGGCTTGCGCCGTGTGCCTCTGTATCGGGCTGGGCTTGCGCCGTGTGCCTCTGTATCGGGCTGGGCTTGCGCCGTCTTGGAGTGATGGCCCATTGCAGTTGCTGCAGGGGGGATGGCTTTGGTTTAGGTGTGGGTCAGCGGGTGCGGGCGGGCTGTTGGGGCGTTAGTGCGGCTAACTGTGTGTGCGTGAAGTGTTTGCTTAAGGTTTACTCAAGCCTCTCAGGTATTAGATTTAGAATAAAAAAACCCCAGGCAGGGGATCTCTTGTTTTTCTTCTGCTGGCCGGGTGTTTGTTTTTTTTCTTCCCCGGTCCTGGCTGGAGTGTGAGTAGGCTGCTGTGACTGCTCGCCTCTGGCCGCCATGAGATGGCATCGGGGTGAATTGCTTCCGTGCCCCGACCTCACCGTGCCCGGCGCTAAACGGCAGCATGAGCTCCGGAATTGTGCAGCGATGAGATGGCATCGGGGGGACTTGCCTAAGAATCCGTTGGGCTTTTCAGACGGGCCGCCCTCCATGCATCCCAATCCAGGGACGGAGGCGTGGAGTAGAGCGCCACGAGAAGGTAGGTTAGCATATGGCGTCGGCTGCACGAGACGGTTGGCGGCTCTGTGAGTACTTCAGGATTTGCCCGCGTCTCTTGGACGGTGCAAAGCAAGGAGGAGAGCCGTCGATTTCCAAGGGAGGTGGCGCAGGGCAGGTGAGCTGTTCCTAGGCGTGCGGAGTGGCGTTGCGGAGTCAGTTACAGGCCTACCTTGTTTGGGCTGTCTAGGCCAGGCCCGAGCCTCGGCGTTGGCCGCCCCTATGTGACGGAGGCAAGGCGAACAATTGGTCAAGGTAAGGGACTGGAGGGTGGTGGGGAATGGGTTTTGGCAGTTCCTTAGCCCGTGGCTTTGGCTTTTTCTTTTGCAGGCTACGCGGGCAGCATCGGTGGGACCCTGCGACCTGTGTGAGCGCACCGAGCAGGTGAAGTGGTCGTCTCTGTATCGGGTTTGTCATGCACCTTGTGCGCCTGTGTTGGGCTTGTGTCACGTTGCGTGCCTGGGTGTTTTGGCGGTGTAAAGGGTAGCGTGCTATCCTTTGTTTCGTTCAAAGGGAGGGGATTACGGCAATCACCTCTTGGAACTCCTTTTAATACGCAGTGGGGACAGGTTATGAATATGCATGAGTGTGTGAGGTAACCTAATGAATCAGTGTCATTGGACAGAGTAGAACCAAGAAGAACTGCCACGTAAGTGTGCGCGTCTGCAGTGGATCAGTCCTCCCCGGTCACCCAAGCGCTGAACCGTGACAACTAGCAACCGATGGAATTCCCCACCTGATGTGCAGTCGCTTTGGACTGATGGGAGGCTGCAGCTCTGTGATGGTAGGTGCGGCAGTCGCAGTCAATCCCGTACTCGCTGCCAAGGGTGTGGTTGAGCTCGCCCTCGCTCTCAAGCACGCTCTCTTTCCCACGCTTTTCTCTTTCATTTCCCCCATTCTCTTGCCCGCTGCTTGTAGGCCAAATACAGCGACTGGAACCCTGACTCCCTTTTGAGTCTTAACTCCGTTCCTGAGGATTGGGAAGACCTGGCTCACGGCAAAGCAGCTAATTGGACATGCCTCTGGAGTTAAGCCCAGCCGCCCCCAGCCACCCAGAGCAATCTGAGGTGGGTTGGAACGCAAGGGGGCTTAACCTCTGCCAAATTTGTCTATCTGGTGGCGGATTGTGAGCGCCGTGTGCCTCTGTATCGGGCTGGGCTTGCGCCGTGTGCCTCTGTATCGGGCTGGGCTTGCGCCGTGTGCCTCTGTACCGGGCTGGGCTTGCGCCGTGTGCCTCTGTTATCGGGCTGGGCTTGCGCCGTCTTGGAGTGATGGCCCATTGCAGTTGCTGCAGGGGGGATGGCTTTGGTTTAGGTGTGGGTCAGCGGGTGCGGGCGGGCTGTTGGGGCGTTAGTGCGGCTAACTGTGTGTGCGTGAAGTGTTTGCTTAAGGTTTACTCAAGCCTCTCAGGTATTAGATTTAGAATAAAAAAACCCCAGGCAGGGGATCTCTTGTTTTTCTTCTGCTGGCCGGGTGTTTGTTTTTTTCCCTGGTCCTGGCTGGACTGTGAGTAGGCTGCTGTGACTGCTCGCCTCTGGCCGCCATGAGATGGCATCGGGGTGAATTGCTTCCGTGCCCCGACCTCACCGTGCCCGGCGCTAAACGGCAGCATGAGCTCCGGAATTGTGCAGCGATGAGATGGCATCGGGGGGGTCTTGCCGAATCCGAATCGTTGGGCTTTTCAGACGGGCCGCCCTCCATGCATCCCAATCCAGGGACGGAGGCGTGGAGTAGAGCGCCACGAGAAGGTAGGTTAGCATATGGCGTCGGCTGCACGAGACGGTTGGCGGCTCTGTGAGTACTTCAGGATTTGCCCGCGTCTCTTGGACGGTGCAAAGCAAGGAGGAGAGCCGTCGATTTCCAAGGGAGGTGGCGCAGGGCAGGTGAGCTGTTCCTAGGCGTGCGGAGTGGCGTTGCGGAGTCAGTTACAGGCCTACCTTGTTTGGGCTGTCTAGGCCAGGCCCGAGCCTCGGCGTTGGCCGCCCCTATGTGACGGAGGCAAGGCGAACAATTGGTCAAGGTAAGGGACTGGAGGGTGGTGGGGAATGGGTTTTGGCAGTTCCTTAGCCCGTGGCTTTGGCTTTTTCTTTTGCAGGCTACGCGGGCAGCATCGGTGGGACCCTGCGACCTGTGTGAGCGCACCGAGCAGGTGAAGTGGTCGTCTCTGTATCGGGTTTGTCATGCACCTTGTGCGCCTGTGTTGGGCTTGTGTCACGTTGCGTGCCTGGGTGTTTTGGCGGTGTAAAGGGTAGCGTGCTATCCTTTGTTTCGTTCAAAGGGAGGGGATTACGGCAATCACCTCTTGGAACTCCTTTTAATACGCAGTGGGGACAGGTTATGAATATGCATGAGTGTGTGAGGTAACCTAATGAATCAGTGTCATTGGACAGAGTAGAACCAAGAAGAACTGCCACGTAAGTGTGCGCGTCTGCAGTGGATCAGTCCTCCCCGGTCACCCAAGCGCTGAACCGTGACAACTAGCAACCGATGGAATTCCCCACCTGATGTGCAGTCGCTTTGGACTGATGGGAGGCTGCAGCTCTGTGATGGTAGGTGCGGCAGTCGCAGTCAATCCCGTACTCGCTGCCAAGGGTGTGGTTGAGCTCGCCCTCGCTCTCAAGCACGCTCTCTTTCCCACGCTTTTCTTTTTCATTTCCCCCATTCTCTTGCCCGCTGCTTGTAGGCCAAATACAGCGACTGGAACCCTGACTCCCTTTTGAGTCTTAACTCCGTTCCTGAGGATTGGGAAGACCTGGCTCACGGCAAAGCAGCTAATTGGACATGCCTCTGGAGTTAAGCCCAGCCGCCCCCAGCCACCCAGAGCAATCTGAGGTGGGTTGGAACGCAAGGGGGCTTAACCTCTGCCAAATTTGTCTATCTGGAGGCGGATTGTGAGCGCCGTGTGCCTCTGTATCGGGCTGGGCTTGCGCCGTGTGCCTCTGTATCGGGCTGGGCTTGCGCCGTGTGCCTCTGTTATCGGGCTGGGCTTGCGCCGTGTGCCTCTGTTATCGGGCTGGGCTTGCGCCGTCTTGGAGTGATGGCCCATTGCAGTTGCTGCAGGGGGGATGGCTTTGGTTTAGGTGTGGGTCAGCGGGTGCGGGCGGGCTGTTGGGGCGTTAGTGCGGCTAACTGTGTGTGCGTGAAGTGTTTGCTTAAGGTTTACTCAAGCCTCTCAGGTATTAGATTTAGAATAAAAAAACCCCAGGCAGGGGATCTCTTGTTTTTCTTCTGCTGGCCGGGTGTTTGTTTTTTTCCCTGGTCCTGGCTGGAGTGTGAGTAGGCTGCTGTGACTGCTCGCCTCTGGCCGCCATGAGATGGCATCGGGGTGAATTGCTTCCGTGCCCCGACCTCACCGTGCCCGGCGCTAAACGGCAGCATGAGCTCCGGAATTGTGCAGCGATGAGATGGCATCGGGGGGGTCTTGCCGAATCCGAATCGTTGGGCTTTTCAGACGGGCCGCCCTCCATGCATCCCAATCCAGGGACGGAGGCGTGGAGTGGAGCGCCACGAGAAGGTAGGTTAGCATATGGCGTCGGCTGCACGAGACGGTTGGCGGCTCTGTGAGTACTTCAGGATTTGCCCGCGTCTCTTGGACGGTGCAAAGCAAGGAGGAGAGCCGTCGATTTCCAAGGGAGGTGGCGCAGGGCAGGTGAGCTGTTCCTAGGCGTGCGGAGTGGCGTTGCGGAGTCAGTTACAGGCCTACCTTGTTTGGGCTGTCTAGGCCAGGCCCGAGCCTCGGCGTTGGCCGCCCCTATGTGACGGAGGCAAGGCGAACAATTGGTCAAGGTAAGGGACTGGAGGGTGGTGGGGAATGGGTTTTGGCAGTTCCTTAGCCCGTGGCTTTGGCTTTTTCTTTTGCAGGCTACGCGGGCAGCATCGGTGGGACCCTGCGACCTGTGTGAGCGCACCGAGCAGGTGAAGTGGTCGTCTCTGTATCGGGTTTGTCATGCACCTTGTGCGCCTGTGTTGGGCTTGTGTCACGTTGCGTGCCTGGGTGTTTTGGCGGTGTAAAGGGTAGCATGCTATCCTTTGTTTCGTTCAAAGGGAGGGGATTACGGCAATCACCTCTTGGAACTCCTTTTAATACGCAGTGGGGACAGGTTATGAATATGCATGAGTGTGTGAGGTAACCTAATGAATCAGTGTCATTGGACAGAGTAGAACCAAGAAGAACTGCCACGTAAGTGTGCGCGTCTGCAGTGGATCAGTCCTCCCCGGTCACCCAAGCGCTGAACCGTGACAACTAGCAACCGATGGAATTCCCCACCTGATGTGCAGTCGCTTTGGACTGATGGGAGGCTGCAGCTCTGTGATGGTAGGTGCGGCAGTCGCAGTCAATCCCGTACTCGCTGCCAAGGGTGTGGTTGAGCTCGCCCTCGCTCTCAAGCACGCTCTCTTTCCCACGCTTTTCTCTTTCATTTCCCCCATTCTCTTGCCCGCTGCTTGTAGGCCAAATACAGCGACTGGAACCCTGACTCCCTTTTGAGTCTTAACTCCGTTCCTGAGGATTGGGAAGACCTGGCCGCGGCAAAGCAGCTAATTGGACATGCCTCAGGAGTTAAGCCCAGCCGCCCCCAGCCACCCAGAGCAATCTGAGGTGGGTTGGAACGCAAGGGGGCTTAACCTCTGCCAAATTTGTCTATCTGGTGGCGGATTGTGAGCGCCGTGTGCCTCTGTATCGGGCTGGGCTTGCGCCGTGTGCCTCTGTATCGGGCTGGGCTTGCGCCGTGTGCCTCTGTACCGGGCTGGGCTTGCGCCGTGTGCCTCTGTATCGGGCTGGGCTTGCGCCGTCTTGGAGTGATGGCCCATTGCAGTTGCTGCAGGGGGGATGGCTTTGGTTTAGGTGTGGGTCAGCGGGTGCGGGCGGGCTGTTGGGGCGTTAGTGCGGCTAACTGTGTGTGCGTGAAGTGTTTGCTTAAGGTTTACTCAAGCCTCTCAGGTATTAGATTTAGAATAAAAAAACCCCAGGCAGGGGATCTCTTGTTTTTCTTCTGCTGGCCGGGTGTTTGTTTTTTTTCTTCCCTGGTCCTGGCTGGACTGTGAGTAGGCTGCTGTGACTGCTCGCCTCTGGCCGCCATGAGATGGCATCGGGGTGAATTGCTTCCGTGCCCCGACCTCACCGTGCCCGGCGCTAAACGGCAGCATGAGCTCCGGAATTGTGCAGCGATGAGATGGCATCGGGGGGACTTGCCTAAGAATCCGAATCCGTTGGGCTTTTCAGACGGGCCGCCCTCCATGCATCCCAATCCAGGGACGGAGGCGTGGAGTGGAGCGCCACGAGAATGTAGGTTAGCGGATGGCGTCGGCTGCACGAGACGGTTGGCGGCTCTGTGAGTACTTCAGGATTTGCCCGCGTCTCTTGGACGGTGCAAAGCAAGGAGGAGAGCCGTCGATTTCCAAGGGAGGTGGCGCAGGGCAGGTGAGCTGTTCCTAGGCGTGCGGAGTGGCGTTGCGGAGTCAGTTACAGGCCTACCTTGTTTGGGCTGTCTAGGCCAGGCCCGAGCCTCGGCGTTGGCCGCCCCTATGTGACGGAGGCAAGGCGAACAATTGGTCAAGGTAAGGGACTGGAGGGTGGTGGGGAATGGGTTTTGGCAGTTCCTTAGCCCGTGGCTTTGGCTTTTTCTTTTGCAGGCTACGCGGGCAGCATCGGTGGGACCCTGCGACCTGTGTGAGCGCACCGAGCAGGTGAAGTGGTCGTCTCTGTATCGGGTTTGTCATGCACCTTGTGCGCCTGTGTTGGGCTTGTGTCACGTTGCGTGCCTGGGTGTTTTGGCGGTGTAAAGGGTAGCATGCTATCCTTTGTTTCGTTCAAAGGGAGGGGATTACGGCAATCACCTCTTGGAACTCCTTTTAATACGCAGTGGGGACAGGTTATGAATATGCATGAGTGTGTGAGGTAACCTAATGAATCAGTGTCATTGGACAGAGTAGAACCAAGAAGAACTGCCACGTAAGTGTGCGCGTCTGCAGTGGATCAGTCCTCCCCGGTCACCCAAGCGCTGAACCGTGACAACTAGCAACCGATGGAATTCCCCACCTGATGTGCAGTCGCTTTGGACTGATGGGAGGCTGCAGCTCTGTGATGGTAGGTGCGGCAGTCGCAGTCAATCCCGTACTCGCTGCCAAGGGTGTGGTTGAGCTCGCCCTCGCTCTCAAGCACGCTCTCTTTCCCACGCTTTTCTTTTTCATTTCCCCCATTCTCTTGCCCGCTGCTTGTAGGCCAAATACAGCGACTGGAACCCTGACTCCCTTTTGAGTCTTAACTCCGTTCCTGAGGATTGGGAAGACCTGGCTCACGGCAAAGCAGCTAATTGGACATGCCTCTGGAGTTAAGCCCAGCCGCCCCCAGCCACCCAGAGCAATCTGAGGTGGGTTGGAACGCAAGGGGGCTTAACCTCTGCCAAATTTGTCTATCTGGTGGCGGATTGTGAGCGCCGTGTGCCTCTGTATCGGGCTGGGCTTGCGCCGTGTGCCTCTGTATCGGGCTGGGCTTGCGCCGTGTGCCTCTGTTATCGGGCTGGGCTTGCGCCGTGTGCCTCTGTATCGGGCTGGGCTTGCGCCGTCTTGGAGTGATGGCCCATTGCAGTTGCTGCAGGGGGGATGGCTTTGGTTTAGGTGTGGGTCAGCGGGTGCGGGCGGGCTGTTGGGGCGTTAGTGCGGCTAACTGTGTGTGCGTGAAGTGTTTGCTTAAGGTTTACTCAAGCCTCTCAGGTATTAGATTTAGAATAAAAAAACCCCAGGCAGGGGATCTCTTGTTTTTCTTCTGCTGGCCGGGTGTTTGTTTTTTTCCCTGGTCCTGGCTGGACTGTGAGTAGGCTGCTGTGACTGCTCGCCTCTGGCCGCCATGAGATGGCATCGGGGTGAATTGCTTCCGTGCCCCGACCTCACCGTGCCCGGCGCTAAACGGCAGCATGAGCTCCGGAATTGTGCAGCGATGAGATGGCATCGGGGGGGTCTTGCCTAAGAATCCGTTGGGCTTTTCAGACGGGCCGTCCTCCATGCATCCCAATCCAGGGACGGAGGCGTGGAGTGGAGCGCCACGAGAATGTAGGTTGGCGGATGGCGTCGGCTGCACGAGACGGTTGGCGGCTCTGTGAGTACTTCAGGATTTGCCCGTGTCTCTTGGACGGTGCAAAGCAAGGAGGAGAGCCGTCGATTTCCAAGGGAGGTGGCGCAGGGCAGGCGAGCTGTTCCTAGGCGTGCGCAGTGGCGTTGCGGAGTCAGTTACAGGCCTACCTTGTTTGGGCTGTCTAGGCCAGGCCCGAGCCTCGGCGTTGGCCGCCCCTATGTGACGGAGGCAAGGCGAACAATTGGTCAAGGTAAGGGACTGGAGGGTGGTGGGGAATGGGTTTTGGCAGTTCCTTAGCCCGTGGCTTTGGCTTTTTCTTTTGCAGGCTACGCGGGCAGCATCGGTGGGACACTGCGACCTGTGTGAGCGCACCGAGCAGGTGAAGTGGTCGTCTCTGTATCGGGTTTGTCATGCACCTTGTGCGCCTGTGTTGGGCTTGTGTCACGTTGTGTGCCTGGGTGTTTTGGCGGTGTAAAGGGTAGCATGCTATCCTTTGTTTCGTTCAAAGGGAGGGGATTACGGCAATCACCTCTTGGAACTCCTTTTAATACGCAGTGGGGACAGGTTATGAATATGCATGAGTGTGTGAGGTAACCTAATGAATCAGTGTCATTGGACAGAGTAGAACCAAGAAGAACTGCCACGTAAGTGTGCGCGTCTGCAGTGGATCAGTCCTCCCCGGTCACCCAAGCGCTGAACCGTGACAACTAGCAACCGATGGAATTCCCCACCTGATGTGCAGTCGCTTTGGACTGATGGGAGGCTGCAGCTCTGTGACGGTAGGTGCGGCAGTCGCAGTCAATCCCGTACTCGCTGCCAAGGGTGTGGTTGAGCTCGCCCTCGCTCTCAAGCACGCTCTCTTTCCCACGCTTTTCTTTTTCATTTCCCCCATTCTCTTGCCCGCTGCTTGTAGGCCAAATACAGCGACTGGAACCCTGACTCCCTTTTGAGTCTTAACTCCATTCCTGAGGATTGGGAAGACCTGGCCGCGGCAAAGCAGCTAATTGGACATGCCTCTGGAGTTAAGCCCAGCCGCCCCCAGCCACCCAGAGCAATCTGAGGTGGGTTGGAACGCAAGGGGGCTTAACCTCTGCCAAATTTGTCTATCTGGTGGCGGATTGTGAGCGCCGTGTGCCTCTGTATCGGGCTGGGCTTGCGCCGTGTGCCTCTGTATCGGGCTGGGCTTGCGCCGTGTGCCTCTGTACCGGGCTGGGCTTGCGCCGTGTGCCTCTGTATCGGGCTGGGCTTGCGCCGTCTTGGAGTGATGGCCCATTGCAGTTGCTGCAGGGGGGATGGCTTTGGTTTAGGTGTGGGTCAGCGGGTGCGGGCGGGCTGTTGGGGCGTTAGTGCGGCTAACTGTGTGTGCGTGAAGTGTTTGCTTAAGGTTTACTCAAGCCTCTCAGGTATTAGATTTAGAATAAAAAAACCCCAGGCAGGGGATCTCTTGTTTTTCTTCTGCTGGCCGGGTGTTTGTTTTTTTTCTTCCCCGGTCCTGGCTGGACTGTGAGTAGGCTGCTGTGACTGCTCGCCTCTGGCCGCCATGAGATGGCATCGGGGTGAATTGCTTCCGTGCCCCGACCTCACCGTGCCCGGCGCTAAACGGCAGCATGAGCTCCGGAATTGTGCAGCGATGAGATGGCATCGGGGGGACTTGCCTAAGAATCCGAATCCGTTGGGCTTTTCAGACGGGCCGCCCTCCATGCATCCCAATCCAGGGACGGAGGCGTGGAGTAGAGCGCCACGAGAAGGTAGGTTAGCATATGGCGTCGGCTGCACGAGACGGTTGGCGGCTCTGTGAGTACTTCAGGATTTGCCCGCGTCTCTTGGACGGTGCAAAGCAAGGAGGAGAGCCGTCGATTTCCAAGGGAGGTGGCGCAGGGCAGGTGAGCTGTTCCTAGGCGTGCGCAGTGGCGTTGCGGAGTCAGTTACAGGCCTACCTTGTTTGGGCTGTCTAGGCCAGGCCCGAGCCTCGGCGTTGGCCGCCCCTATGTGACGGAGGCAAGGCGAACAATTGGTCAAGGTAAGGGACTGGAGGGTGGTGGGGAATGGGTTTTGGCAGTTCCTTAGCCCGTGGCTTTGGCTTTTTCTTTTGCAGGCTACGCGGGCAGCATCGGTGGGACCCTGCGACCTGTGTGAGCGCACCGAGCAGGTGAAGTGGTCGTCTCTGTATCGGGTTTGTCATGCACCTTGTGCGCCTGTGTTGGGCTTGTGTCACGTTGCGTGCCTGGGTGTTTTGGCGGTGTAAAGGGTAGCATGCTATCCTTTGTTTCGTTCAAAGGGAGGGGATTACGGCAATCACCTCTTGGAACTCCTTTTAATACGCAGTGGGGACAGGTTATGAATATGCATGAGTGTGTGAGGTAACCTAATGAATCAGTGTCATTGGACAGAGTAGAACCAAGAAGAACTGCCACGTAAGTGTGCGCGTCTGCAGGGGATCAGTCCTCCCCGGTCACCCAAGCGCTGAACCGTGACAACTAGCAACCGATGGAATTCCCCACCTGATGTGCAGTCGCTTTGGACTGATGGGAGGCTGCAGCTCTGTGACGGTAGGTGCGGCAGTCGCAGTCAATCCCGTACTCGCTGCCAAGGGTGTGGTTGAGCTCGCCCTCGCTCTCAAGCACGCTCTCTTTCCCACGCTTTTCTCTTTCATTTCCCCCATTCTCTTGCCCGCTGCTTGTAGGCCAAATACAGCGACTGGAACCCTGACTCCCTTTTGAGTCTTAACTCCGTTCCTGAGGATTGGGAAGACCTGGCCGCGGCAAAGCAGCTAATTGGACATGCCTCTGGAGTTAAGCCCAGCCGCCCCCAGCCACCCAGAGCAATCTGAGGTGGGTTGGAACGCAAGGGGGCTTAACCTCTGCCAAATTTGTCTATCTGGAGGCGGATTGTGAGCGCCGTGTGCCTCTGTATCGGGCTGGGCTTGCGCCGTGTGCCTCTGTATCGGGCTGGGCTTGCGCCGTGTGCCTCTGTATCGGGCTGGGCTTGCGCCGTGTGCCTCTGTTATCGGGCTGGGCTTGCGCCGTCTTGGAGTGATGGCCCATTGCAGTTGCTGCAGGGGGGATGGCTTTGGTTTAGGTGTGGGTCAGCGGGTGCGGGCGGGCTGTTGGGGCGTTAGTGCGGCTAACTGTGTGTGCGTGAAGTGTTTGCTTAAGGTTTACTCAAGCCTCTCAGGTATTAGATTTAGAATAAAAAAACCCCAGGCAGGGGATCTCTTGTTTTTCTTCTGCTGGCCGGGTGTTTGTTTTTTTCCCTGGTCCTGGCTGGACTGTGAGTAGGCTGCTGTGACTGCTCGCCTCTGGCCGCCATGAGATGGCATCGGGGTGAATTGCTTCCGTGCCCCGACCTCACCGTGCCCGGCGCTAAACGGCAGCATGAGCTCCGGAATTGTGCAGCGATGAGATGGCATCGGGGGGGTCTTGCCTAAGAATCCGTTGGGCTTTTCAGACGGGCCGTCCTCCATGCATCCCAATCCAGGGACGGAGGCGTGGAGTGGAGCGCCACGAGAAGGTAGGTTAGCGGATGGCGTCGGCTGCACGAGACGGTTGGCGGCTCTGTGAGTACTTCAGGATTTGCCCGTGTCTCTTGGACGGTGCAAAGCAAGGAGGAGAGCCGTCGATTTCCAAGGGAGGTGGCGCAGGGCAGGCGAGCTGTTCCTAGGCGTGCGGAGTGGCGTTGCGGAGTCAGTTACAGGCCTACCTTGTTTGGGCTGTCTAGGCCAGGCCCGAGCCTCGGCGTTGGCCGCCCCTATGTGACGGAGGCAAGGCGAACAATTGGTCAAGGTAAGGGACTGGAGGGTGGTGGGGAATGGGTTTTGGCAGTTCCTTAGCCCGTGGCTTTGGCTTTTTCTTTTGCAGGCTACGCGGGCAGCATCGGTGGGACCCTGCGACCTGTGTGAGCGCACCGAGCAGGTGAAGTGGTCGTCTCTGTATCGGGTTTGTCATGCACCTTGTGCGCCTGTGTTGGGCTTGTGTCACGTTGCGTGCCTGGGTGTTTTGGCGGTGTAAAGGGTAGCATGCTATCCTTTGTTTCGTTCAAAGGGAGGGGATTACGGCAATCACCTCTTGGAACTCCTTTTAATACGCAGTGGGGACAGGTTATGAATATGCATGAGTGTGTGAGGTAACCTAATGAATAAGTGTCATTGGACAGAGTAGAACCAAGAAGAACTGCCACGTAAGTGTGCGCGTCTGCAGTGGATCAGTCCTCCCCGGTCACCCAAGCGCTGAACCGTGACAACTAGCAACCGATGGAATTCCCCACCTGATGTGCAGTCGCTTTGGACTGATGGGAGGCTGCAGCTCTGTGACGGTAGGTGCGGCAGTCGCAGTCAATCCCGTACTCGCTGCCAAGGGTGTGGTTGAGCTCGCCCTCGCTCTCAAGCACGCTCTCTTTCCCACGCTTTTCTCTTTCATTTCCCCCATTCTCTTGCACGCTGCTTGTAGGCCAAATACAGCGACTGGAACCCTGACTCCCTTTTGAGTCTTAACTCCGTTCCTGAGGATTGGGAAGACCTGGCCGCGGCAAAGCAGCTAATTGGACATGCCTCAGGAGTTAAGCCCAGCCGCCCCCAGCCACCCAGAGCAATCTGAGGTGGGTTGGAACGCAAGGGGGCTTAACCTCTGCCAAATTTGTCTATCTGGAGGCGGATTG